>PVKU01006280.1:0-106893 GCA_004027475.1 Anoura caudifer
CTCTTCGTGCTGCTGTCCAGATCTCCTAACACCATTTGTTTAAGAGGCTATTTTTACTCCATTTTATGCTCCTGCCCACTTTGTTCAATATTGATTGACCATAGTTTATTTCCGTGCTCTCTATTCTATTCCATTGATCTATGTGTCTGTTCTAATGCCAGTACCAGGCTGTTCTAATTACAGAGACCTTGTAATATAGTTTGATATCAGGTATTGTGATCCCTCCTACTTTGTTCTTTCACAAAATTGCTGCAGCTATTCAGGGTCATTTATAGTTCCATATAAAGTTTTGAAATATTTGTTCTACATCTGTGAAATATGTCATTGGTATTATAATAGAGATTGTGTTGAATCTACAAATTGCTTTGGGTAGTATGGAAATTTTGATGCCAGAAGCCAATTTTAATACCACCACTCTTCTGAGAAATTAAGAATATTTCTCAAATATAAACTTGCATATGGATAGCTCCTATTACAATGTGTTTACCTATTCTCAATAGATTCTTTTTCATCTTGACAGAAAAAATACTCAGAAACAACAATGCTAGTAATTGAGATGCCAGTGACAGAGATATCGGGAATCTTAGTATGCACTTAAGTTGCTGTGTGGAGACAGAATACTGCAGAGGTTCTCAAACATTCTCAGTTCACAATACCCTCAGTGTCTAGGGAATTTTTTTCTAATGTCCAGGGGCCAAATACCTAACAATTCCATTTATTGAGAAGTTAGTACAAATGACTTTGATACAATATAATAACCTACATGGTATCTAAGACATGTTTCTCCAGAAAAATTTTCATTTCCCAAGGTGAACCCAAGAGTTAACACCCAGAGAGCTTCAGCACGTAACTTGGGAACCACTTGTATGTTGTATTGGTTAATTCAGGCTTTTGAGCCACACTACCTAGATTTGAATCCTAATTCCATTACTTACTATATACATGTAAGTTGTGTAATTTGCATAACTTGCACTTAACTCCTATTTGCTTTAGTTTACTCAGTTATAGAATGGCTCTGATAATAACACTTTATAGAACTGTCATTATGAGGATTCAATTAAGGTGGTCCATTCACTAAGAAAATGCCCGGTACCTAGCCCTATCAATGTTAGCTACTTTCATCATTATCAAGCATAATCCTCATAGTATTCCCTTTCTTATGATTTCAACATCTAGAGAGCATCAGATATTCCTAGGGAAAACTATAGGTAGGAGTGGGTACAAGTTTTCACTTCTCACTCCTTTGTGGCAAATTGGAATTACTTTGTTCTGAAGAGAGTCTTATCTAGGGATTCCCATGGGTACTTCCTCCTGGGACTCAGCAGAGGCAAAACAAGGTTCTTGTTTTAATTAAGGTTTAGTCATGCAACTAGTTGGGCTTTCCAAGAAAATAATGTCACTATATCTTTAGTGTCTAATTAAGTACAAAAAGAAATGCAAGAAGTTAGCCAAGCTTTTCATTGTAGGCATGAAGAATTTCCAACTCACTCAATGGACTGGCATTTCACACATGCACTTTTATCAACAGGAAAAGGTAGTGGGACCATGATGATTTTTTAAAAAAAGGAAATGCTGAAAGAAGAAAACAGTAAATGTAATGAGCTTTTACAGATCTGTATCCAGTTTACTACATTTATTTTGCTCTGCTGAAGCACTTAGTTGGTTTTTAGTTGAAGAATATAGTTTTATAAGAGTATATAAGCATACAACTTCTATGGTTTGGTTATCCTGTCTCAGTTTTAATACTAACATAATATTTATGACAGTTTTATGTTGACATTAGCTATTACAATGATTATCTTTCCAAGCTTTGGCAACTGGCTTACAATCTTCCTCTTCCTAGTAAGAATATGAAACATTTGGGACAACCTCAGAATCCATGTTATCAACCATGATAAATTGTATTATTTGCTCACCATGTTTCCCTCCAGAAAAATATACTTCAGTATCACTGATTTTGGGACAGGCCGTATCCCTTGTTTTGGCAAATGGCACTGTGGACATGAGTGACACCACATGTAGGCTAAACCTTTAAGTATGCTTCCATCATTCAGTTCTGCATCTTTCCATGTGTCCTCCACCATCAGAACCGCACACACCAAAGAGGGGCTGTGTGGGCAGCTTGGACAAGCAGCCAAGCACAGCAGAGCCTGGTCACAACCACCCTCATAAGCACAAGAGTTTCCCATTTTTATAAATCTTTCAGATATTGAGGTCATCTGCTACCACAGCAAGAAGTGACAGATGCCCCAAGCTAGCAACACTCAACTTGCAAACCATTTTGATCTCTTTCCTGTTTATGACATTCATCCCTACACTCCAAGACCGTAGTCTACAGGTGATCATTTGCCCCAATTTCTTTACTTCTTAAACTTTAATTTCCGGTATTTTACTCCCTCCCTGACTACAACCTCCTGCCTCTTTGGATTTCTCCAGCCTTTTTACTTCCCTATTCATGGGGTGCAGTCTTCAGATGAGTTGAGATCCCTCATTTCATGCTTCATTCAATCCACTATCTCTCTTCCCGGCCCTACTTCTTTCCCTCCTAAAAGGTTCTGGTTACCAGTTCCAGTATGTGTGGGTGTGTGTGGGAGGGGTCCCCAACTATCAAGCAATTCTCCAACACACACAGGGCATCCTACAATTTAATTCAATTTTGACACTACCTGGAGTTAGTATCAGATCCCACAGGTTGAGGGCTCAGTCCCCCAGGACTGCCCTCCACTCTTCCACTTTAGACACCAACTGCAAGTCCAGGATACGACCTATACTTCTGACCAACTGGCTATAAATCAGAGGTCCCCATGACCCCTCACTTGAGTTCAATTAATTTGCTAGAGTGGCTCACAGAACTGAGAAAACCTATTTACTCACTAGATTACTGATTCATTATAAAAGCATAACACAGGAACTGCCAGATGGAAGACATGCAGAGGGTGAGGTACTGGGAAGGGGCATGCTAAGACTTGTTCGATAACCCCCTAATCCAGTGATTGTCAATCGGCATGCTGCAAGAATTCTTAAAACATGCAATACCTGACAATTTTGTCAGGGGCACTGACCTCTTTTCCCTGAGATTGTCAAATAAAAAAATGACAACAGCGAACACAACAAAAGCCATCTGGTGTGAATGAATCAAAATTATACCTATTGTTTGGTCAGATCGGCAAAAAATGTAATATATTTTTTGGTGTGCCACAGAACTTTAGTGATTAGTTTATGTGTGCCATGAGATGAGAAAGGTTGAAAATTACATGGTTGGCTCCCCTGGCATCCAGCTCCTGTTTCATTAACATAACAAAAGACTTCCGTGGCTTTGGACTCTTAGGAAATTCCAAGGGTTTTAAGAGCTCTGTTCCATAATTAGGATGCAGACCAAATATATATTTCTTCTTATTAATCACAGTATCACCCCCTAGTCTTCAAACAGGGATCTTTTACAGCAAAACAACCATACAAGTCAAAAATCACTGGCACATTACCAGACTCCCACTCAGCCACTCAGACTATCCAATTGTCCATCACCCTACCATATGGAATGCCTCTCAAGTGTGACAGTTCCGATCAACCTCATCAGGTTCTAAAAGCAGGAGTAGTGTCAGCAACATAAGCTCCCCCCTTTGCAGGCATCTGGCATAACTGAACTAAGAGACAGTATCATCTTTTGCTCTGAACCTCTTTCCAGGTATTAATGTAATATTGGATTTCCTTCATTGCACAATACAAGCCATTTTTTCATTCTCTTCCCCTTAGCTACTGTACATTTTCCCTTCTCTCCATTTAAACCTGAACTTTTCCACCTTTGGAAGGGCCTGCCATGAGGGCCTGCCACTGAGCTGGTCTAGGTAGCAGGTAGCAATACTAGTCTAGCAAGTCCCTCCCCCTCAGTCCACTCCTGTTCCCATAGAGTCAGGTTCTATCGGTGCAACCAGGAAATAGAGCTGAATTCACTGTTAATCCCAATTTGGCAGGTGGCAGGAGGGCACATCCTGTTCCATCAGGCCCTAAGGACTTGTGATGTAAGGTTAAAAACAGTTGCAGTTTCTTGCTTAGGAGTCATCCCTGCTTCCAACCCTTGTTACAGCCCTGGTTCTGCAGCCAGGGCATCAGGCTGAGGTGATGTAGGAAGAAAGTGTATGCCAGCACCTTCCCTGCCCCTTCTTTTCCAGACCCACGCAGAAAACAGAGAGGTTCATCCAGCAAGGACACTGCTGTAGCCCCACTCAAGTTTGTGTTGAGTGTGAACACAGACTGACTGCAGAAGAAGGCTTGTAAATCAGCCCTTCATGCCTTAATCTCCCCCATTTTGTTATTTTTATTTTATATTGAATGCATTGGGGTGACACTGGTTAATAAAATTATACAGGGGTCAGGTGCACAGTTCTATAACACATCGTGTGTATTTCGTATTGTGTGCTCACTGCCCCAGGTTGTCTCCTTCCATCACCATCCCCTCTTTACCTCTTCTCCATCCACCACACTGTTATGTGTGGCTAGGAGGTGTTTTTTGTTTGGTTGTTTCGCTGGTTTGGTTTGGGTTTTTTCTTAATCCCTTTACCTTTTTTTTTTTTAAGATAAACAATATTACAACTGTCCATTCCAATTCTCTATTAAACTGGTGCTCTGAGGAGAATTTCCCTCTCCCCATGGTTGGAAGTTGTGGGCTGTGAAGTGTGTTCCTTGGTCTTGAAACATGATCGTCAGCTTGCTTTCAAAGGCTATCAGCTGCTTCATCTGAGGTGTCCTTTCCACTGGGCATCCTAGGGGGAGACAGACAGTCCCCTTCCCAGGGAAAACAGACCTCGTGGGGGCTCTTACCCGGTACCGGCTGCTCCTCTGGAATAGCCTCCTGTGTGTCTGGGTCACACAGAGCCACCTGTGACTGTCCCACAGGGAGCTGTGGATCCTGGGTCAACCCCAACGTGCTTTCCACTCGGCTGCATTCGAAACTGAAGACACAGCTCCTAAATCAGTCGCTCTCTTAATCCATATCAGTAGCACTCTGTCTTCCCCATGGAACTCATGGCCCAGAATAAGCAACCTCCTCCATATCTTCAGCTCTGATTCTGATCTGTTCCCTCCCCTCTGCTCCAAAGTGACCCTGGAGGTTCCCCTGAAGATGCTGTCTCCTTGGCTGTCTTCTCACTAAAGGCTGCTTTTTGTTCAAACCCCAAGTACTCGGGTTCTAGAGGGGAAGTGACCATACCTTCTTTCCTCTATGTTGTCACTTCCAAACTTGCCTCCTTCTTCCTTTGAATACCTGCTTTGAATTAAATGCCACCAGACCATACCTGTCCCCTATGTTTGTGATTATTGTCACCTATATTCTGATTGCTGTCTTTCTCTCTGATTTTTGGATATTTTATTCCTTGTTTCACTCTTTCCACAAGGGTGATTTCAACATCCACATGAATGACTCACCAAATACCCTGTCCTCTCCATCTTCTTTCCTCTCTTCCAATAACCCTTTCCTCAGCCCCCTTCAGCACCCCCAGAGCCTCAGCCCTGGGTTCCTTTCCCAGGCACCTCACCAACCCAGCACAACAGAAGCACTCTATAAAATCCTTGTTGGGAAAGGAAAAAAAAAAAAAAGAACAAATGAAGAAATTCAGATTCTAGGAATTTATGCTAATAAGATAATCAGACCACAAGGGTGTCCATCCTAATACAATTCAAATGGCAAAAAAATGGAAAATGTCTAAATGACCAACAGACTAAGTTGTATAATAGGCATGTAACAGAATAATAAGTAAAAGAATCAAAACAGGAATCAAGTAGTAGATCTACATTTACAGATTTGGAAAAATGTCAGCTAGATACTGTTGAATGAAAAATAAAGCTAGGAAAACAAACAAAAAGCCCAAAGTGTGCAGTTGTTTGTATAAAATAATGTATATACAACATTATACATAAACTATGAATTTACATACATATCAGTGTGGTCAAATGTCTAGAATTACATATGAAAATATTAACCAGTGGTTATCTGACAAATCGGGGAGTAATTTTTAGTTTCTCTTTATACTTTTCTGAACCATTTAAATTTTTATATGCATATATATTATATCCATAATAAAAAAATAAAGGCTAACATTTCTACTCCCAGTCTTTAGCTCATCAGATGGACAATCCTAGGATTTTTCCCAAGTGATTGTTGAGAAGAAAAAAAAAGGTTTTAGTACACTGATTCTGAAGCTATTTCAATTTCATTAATTTTTCCCCTCTCTTGTTTTTCTCATTGTTATTTGGGAATGTGGAAACACTATTAGCATTGCAAAAAAACAAAAAGACAAAATAAAGTAAATCCAAAAAATATCATTAGGCTAAGCTTTCAAAGTGCATTTGAATACAGCATCAAGCATGTTCGCATTTTTATTACTGATTATAATGTCCAACAGCCTGTGACACAACAACTCAGACTTTTTGGCAGATGAAGCCCAGTTTCCATCTCTTTTAGTACAAGATGTAGGGTGTGGAAACTATCTACTTCCTTGGAAACTCTTCTGAAAACAGGTTTTCACTCAATTCAGCCGCTAAGTGTTTAAGAGGTGACTGAATTTCTGAAAGTGGTCTGACTGTTTTAGGGCCGCTGGCAACCACTGTGACTTTCGCACTATGTGAAAGGGGGGAAAATCCATATTATTAAAAATTTGCCCCAGATCTCTTTCCCATTTCCTATTTTTTTCATTGAGCACAAACTATTGAGATAATTTTCCTATGGAAACATTTAAACTCTGCATTGAAAATTACTTATTTAAATGACTGAATCTCTGAATAATAATGATCATCATCATCATAACATTATTATTGAGAAGGCAGCTCCAAAGAGAAGATATGACTAAATTCTATACAGGAATTCTTTTTTCTTTTGTTTTAAGTTACTATACTACCTAATAGGATATCCGCTTCTACTCAACTGAGTAACACTCAACAAGATGCCTAAATTGCAAACATTTGTAACGCAAGAAAACAAAAATACCACCTTTAGTTAATACCTTAACAGGGCAAGATATATTATAATGAGTTTCTTGAAATGGAAATAGCTTCTGTCTGTTTCAATCATTCAATAGTAGGTTGGCTTCCTAGGATAAAATCCTAAAAATAGGCTTCTTTTATGTCTGATCTGGAGTAGCCCTTTGCTGTTGTGGACTAACAAGGGAGTATTCCAACTTCCCAGGGAGTCTTTTTGCATTCTTTGCTGGTGAAATGCAATAGGAAACTGGACGTGAATTGGGGGGGCTGGATATTAACTGTTTCCAGAGCTGTTTTTCCCACTGCCAGAGTGGGGAGGGGAGGGCAGACGATGTGAATGGTTCAAGTCATTTTGCACTGACTTCAGTGCACCTTCGGAGATCAAATATGGGTTTTCTAAAGCCCATGCAACTCTGCATAAATGTTTTAAATATCAATGCCCAAAGTGTCAATTATCATATTATGACTGATGCACTGATTCAGCTAAATCCTCAGCTCCACACCTCACTACATCCCTGAATATTCCTTAGTCATCCCTGAATAAGGGTGTTTTCCTGCAATCTCAACATGTCACAAATTAATTCTACCGTGTTCTTCGCAGATCCGATCCTTCTCCTGAGTTCCCTACATTGTAGCGATCACTCAATATCCTTCCATTACTAATGTCTGAAATTGAAACTTGAAAGTCATAGTTAACTTTCCTCTTTTCTTTAACTTAACAGGCTGTATTCAAAGACCTGTAAATTCCAGCTGGGTTATGTCTCTGGAATCTATTCTCACCTTTCTAATCTAAGTGTCACTTTCACAGTCAAGTCCTTGTTATCTCTTGTCTGGATGATGGATGGCAACCTATGCCCACAGGCCAAATCCCACTCACTACCAGTCTTGGCAAATAAAGTTTTATTGGACTATCTAGGGCTGCTTTTGCACTTCAAAGTCAGAGTTGAGTAGTTGCCAAAGGCATTGTATGATACCTGAAACCTAAATACTTACTGTCTTGTTCTTTAAAGAAAAGGTTTATAACCCCTGGTCCAGACCATAGCAACAACCTTTTAAAAGTTTGTATTCCTTATACACTAAATAGAGAAGAATCAGTAGATACTTAGGCAGAAGAAAGAAAAGAATATTTCACTCCTCAATAATAACCACTGTAAATCTTTATGTTTTTCTAAGAATATACATTCATATTATTTCTTATAATAATCATATTATATGTATTATTTTTTTATAAATTGAGTCTCTCCTACAAGCAATTTTAATAAAGATTTTTCCTTCTATAAGCTTTCATGGTTATATAATATTCAATATCACAAAGATTATTTGTGTTCTAAGGGTTTTTTTAATATGCATTTTTAAATTGTCTACATAATCAATTTTTAAACTGCCTCTGGATAGGCTATATTTTTACATTCCCATGAAGATTGGGATTAAAAGTTATGCCAAGCTTTCACCTCACCAATTGTAGCCAAATACTGATATCATTTTTTTAATGACAATCATAGCTCATTGCTGTTTCTATCTTTATTTCTGTGGCTAATAGAAAAATTAAAACATTTTATATATTTGATAAGCATTTGTATTAAGATTATTATCTTCCACTTTGCAATTTCAGCAACACTCTTCTCTTAATTACTTACTAGTATTCCTAATAAAATAATAGTCATGGTCCGAGACCACAAATAATGTGGAGATTACTGATCACAGTAATCTCCACATCAGATCCTAAATGTGGCTCTTTTTCATCCACAGACTTAAATTACAATGTTTAAAAAGTTGTCTTATCCATTTACACCCAATATAAATAATAGCGATTGTTAATAAAATAAAAACAACAGTAACAATATAAGCACTTACAGACAGAGTCCGACAGAAGTAATGCCCATTGGAGTGTGGGGGGTAAGGTACATGACTGTCTCACAGGAGATGGGCATCAATTTGAACACGTCACCTAAAACTTTATACAGTGTGCTTGAGTGTGATGTTGTTATGTTACAGAATTACATCCTTATGATTGTATAATAAAAAGGGGGCATTATTTGTGCCAGACCTTGCATATTAACTCATGTCAAACCTCACAGCAGTCCCAGTCACTATTCTTGCTTTATACAGGGTAGGACAAAAGAGCTATACAGGTGTTCAAATGGACAATAATATAATAATAAATAAATAATAACGGTACAAGAATAGACTCTGTATTCGTGTACCTATAACTGTAAGCCTTCTTCCACCCCACCTTGTAGATAAGGAAACTGAGGTAGAAGCAGCTGAGATCCCAAGACAAGCCTGGCTTCAAAAACCCTTCCCCACAGACATGACGCTGCCCGGCCTCTCATGCTGACAGCAAAGGTGCTAGCTTACTATGTTTGTTGTGACATAGTGACACTTTCCAGGTTTAACACCTTTGTACTTTCGTAATTTGTAGATATTCTATAACCTATGTAGTTACATTCATAAGTAAACAGATATTGGAATAGAGCAGCTAAACAGAGCTTACACTTTTTCTCTATTAGTTACTCAAAATACATTTATCAACACTTTCCAAAACTATGCACAGAGCAATCTTCTTGGTATTCTAAACACACACACACATGAATCACATTAAGTCTCTTGTTGCAGAAAACTTAACTCTATGTTATTGATGTTAAACCATCACTCACAGAGCTGTCAGATATATACAGGGTGGGGCAAAAGTAGGTTTACAATTGTTTGCATCGAAAATAATACAATTAAATAATAATACAA
Organism: Anoura caudifer; assembly: GCA_004027475.1. NCBI lineage: Eukaryota > Metazoa > Chordata > Mammalia > Chiroptera > Phyllostomidae > Anoura > Anoura caudifer. The sequence goes on from PVKU01006280.1 coordinate 9,715, forward strand.
GAATTGTGTTTCATGTACTCACAACTGAAAACCTACTTTTGTCCCACCCTGTACTCTTAAAAATCACTATCTGATTATGCAACACAAGTTCCCCCAAATCTGCATAATATCTCAGATCCCACAGGAAAAAAAAAGGGTAATTTTCTTTGGCATTTCAGGTCTTGTAGGATCTAGTTACAATCTACCATTCTAATTCATTCCCTATTATTCCTCTGTTTCAACAAAATAAGGCATTCAGCCTTTCCAGGAGATATCCAATATTCATCCTGTATTTTTGTATCATCCTGCCTTTTCTCCTTACCTCTTAAATAGAGGTAAAAATACCTCTTACCTCTTGCATAGAATTCCTGCCCAAATTGAACACATTATCTTCCAGCAAGCTCCAATCCGTCTCCTCTCAGAGGCTCCCTCAGTTCTTCTAGAAACAATCTCTTAGGCTGTCATTTCATGGTGTGCATGATTATTGCACTAAGTATACAAAATTTTAACATGCATCCACATCTACACAACAGTTCATAACCTCCTCAAAGGCAACTGACCACCACAACGTAGTCAGTTTTATTTCCCTCACAGAGCTCAGCAAATAGAACAGATGTTCAATAAAAAATATTGGTAAATCAAATTGAATGAAAGATACTTCAGTGTTAATTCACACATTTGTCTCTGATACAGTCCTTCCACCTGCCCCCATTTTCCCCTTCTTTACTAGCACCCTTGTGCACCCCTGCAAAGTCACCTGCTGCAGCGCTGTGACGCATTATTCATGTCCCAGAGCTTTTCCATGAAATGATTAATTTGGGGGAATAAAATATCTGGCAGTTTTCAGCTTTTTTTCCCTCTTGCTCAACATTTTGACTAAAACTACTGAATGGCTGTTAACACAAGTATTTTTAAAGGTAATGACATTTTATGAACTTGTAGTCTAAGACATCTTAGAAAAATTATTTTGGAAAAACTTAACTTTTCTAAATCAAATCATTATTGATTTAAAGAACAATAACATAAACAGTCATACATATTTGCAAACTTAAACATATACATCCATGAAGATTTAGAATACAAGAGAAACTTTTATGTATTTTCAGGCACCTAAAGTCTTTTGGCCTTGTTTCTCTAGTAATTGCAATCTAGTAATAAACTCTGTACTTCACAGTTCGGATTCAAAAGCGCTTATATGATAAACTGGATCATCTGACTTAAAAATACTATTTATGACTCCTTCTAAAGAGGGCTTCCTGTAAAATTAAATGTCAATCTGGGATGAGAAACACACATGTAATGGACATAAAGCAAGGAAGTGGAAAATCCTGTGTCCACAGGACAATTTAGTAACATTAACAGAGCACAGCAATAGATATTTTAAAGCAGTAAGAATACTTCTGGGAAAGTCATAGCAAAAAAGAATACACATCAGAAACCGACACTGTTGTGCTGCGCTCCTCGGATAAGCTTCAGACTGTAACTCGGCGCATAAACTTGCCATAGCCTGTCCCGGGCGCGTTGTCTTCTTCTAATTCACCCCTGCACCCTGATTCCATCAACACCAGCTTCTGCTTCTCTTTGCATCAACATACTTTGTATTAAGACCTTGGACTAAAAGGGCTAGGGACATTGCAAAAAAAAATTTAAAGAGCGCTTTGAGCCCTGAATGTTACATGCAAGTAACAAGCTAAGAATAGTACTGGGCTGCAAACATGGGATAATTCTGGTTGAAGTGGAAATATAAGAGGGCCAAGCCAAGAGTCATGGAGAACCATTTCTAGGGGGGAAGACTAAGCCCCAGTCAAGGAAATCATAAGTGTACCCTCATAGATTTCAGAACTGATATGGACCAGGAATTGAAGTGCATTGTCCATTCTCTTCCTTTATGAGTGAAAGTCTCTACACAGCCCTTATCCTATGCTTCTCCCACCATTGTTAAGACCTGAGCTGTATAGCTGGAAACCAGCTAGAAGACTCTGCAACAACCCAGACAAGAAAATTGACAGTGGCTTTATGCATTTCTCATACTCGCCTAGTAAGATCCTCTTGGGTCCTTTGGGAAACACACATTGCTGATATCCTTCCTTCAAAATTCTGATTCAATAGGCTTGAAGTGGAACTCAGCAATTCATATTTAATAAGTACCCCAGGTGATTTTTCTCACCAACAAATTTGGGGAGCATGGGCTCAGAGCAAGTGGGAATAGGGGAGACAAGAAAAGATGTTAGATTCTGGGAAGATACCTTGAAGGCGAAATGGGCAGAAGTAGATGCTGGATGTGTGACAATGAGCAAAGCCAAGGTTGATTACAATTCCAGCCAGCATATCTAAGGAACAGGATACCAAAATGGGTCTTCTCCTGGTAGAGAAAATATTGGGGGACTCCTTCCCAGCAAGGACAGTCTAGCTAAAAATTTACATAGGATTTGCTTACATGCCCCTCCAATCCACTGGACCAAGTAAATTGTATGGATGCTGTCCCCAACACACCCAACATACCCACCCTGCTTATGGGCCCCGTCAGAGGCATGGGGAAGTAAGAAAGGCTGAGGAGCTTGTAGGAGAGGCTGGAAATCACAACTTCAATAATACATAATAACTAGTATACACTCTTTAGGCAAAGCAAAAATTATCAAATTAAGCCCAGGCCAGTGTGGCTCAGTTAGTTGGAGCATCGTCCCATACACTGAAAGGTTGGGGATTCGATTTCTGGTCAGGGCACCTACCTAGGTTGCAGGTTCAATCGCTGGTTGGGGTGCATATTGGAGGCAACTAATAAATATTTCTCTCTCTCTCCCTTCCTCTGTCTCTAAAAGCAATAAAATCAATTTTTAAAAACTACCAAATTAAGAGATGTCTATTAAAATTTTTAAAATTTTTACCAGGTTATTTTAAAATGTTGAATCTCCCTTTTGATTGTGAACCAGTGCATATTTAAACAATAATCGGTACAAGTTGCCGCACAGTTTACCTTTGGGTAACCTCCTTCGTGTAACAAAAGCTTGACTGCACACACTGACAGTGGGGTTCAACAAATGATTCTCCTTCTCACAGGAAATGCCTTAAATTCTTCTTCTGACCCAAAAGAAAAAAATCTTAAATTTGATATGATTTAAATAGATTTTGTGAAGTGATTCATGTTTTTCTAGTGAGGAAAAGTAAACTTCTGCACTATAACTTTGGTATGTATTCTTGACAGAGAGGTATTTCTTGTTTTGTTCTTGTATGTCTTTCTGTACAAAAGCCAATATTTTTTTTTTACAATCAACAGCTGACTTTCTGTACGTAAGTCTGACTTTTTTTTAATCTAAGTCACATTTAATGATGTCACTGATACATAGAATATTTTCCATTTTCCTTAACTACAGAAAAGAAGAAAAACACTCCAACTGCCAAAAGTAATGATCAAATTTCAGATGACTTTCTGCACTCCGTAAGAAGCAAATGCCAAATTTAAGCCAAAGAATCTTCTGAAAATACTCAGGGATATTAGGCTAAAAGGGAATCACAGTTTTTCATTGCTACATGCAGTTATCTGAGTTTACACTGATCAAAAAGCAGCTAAACACAGGTATACAACATTTCCTTCCCCAGGAGCCACAGTTCTCCTGTGGCGTTGGCAATCTCTTAGGGATGTTTTAGCTACGGCAGTAAGTTGTGGTTGGTGTCACAGTTAGCACTTACTAGCATTCATTGATAGAATCCAGGAATCCAGACTTGACTAAACAGTCTCATCCTTCATCGCTACTTGCTAAATATTTGATGGGCACAAAAGCATTCAACAATAGTGGAGAAGTAAGGAGCTTCTAGCAAAGACACAGAATTACGCTTCTTAGCATCACTTGCTTTCCAACTCTTCCAGGGGCATTTGTTTCTCATTAAGGTGCATGAAGTAATAAAACTACAGTCAGTCCATATTAGCTCTACCTTCTAGGAACATTTACGCATTCCTTTTTACAACAAATATTCAACACCTTCTACATGCTAGGCATGTAGACCTGGTGAGAAATAAGAGACAAATTCATTACCCTTACAGAGCTTACATTCTGGTGGGGAAATAAAAAAAATTAAAATAACCCAATAATATAATTGCTGATGTCATAAGTGATACAATAAAAATAAAGCAGGATCCTGGAACAAGAGTAGAACATAAATGAAAAACCGGTGAAATCTGAGTAAGACGTGCAGTTCGGTTAATAATAATGTATCTGCTCATGGTCACTAAAAGGCTCTGAAAGACAAAAACATTAGCGGCAGTGGGATAAGGGATATAGGGGAACTCTCTGCACTATTTTTGCTACTTTTCTCTTATGTCTAAACCCAGTGCAAAATAAAATGTTTAAGCAAAAATAAATGAAGCAGGATAAAAGGGAAGAGAGTAGCTATTGGAGGCTGGAGGAAACAGGCGGACACAGGATGGCCTGACATTACTTCTTTGAGGAGATGACATTGGAAAAGTCCCCTGGATGGGAAGAACAGCAAGTGCAAAGACCACAAGGCAGAAGTGAGCTTCACAGACTTAAGGCAGAGGAAAGGCCAGTGTGGACAGTCATGAGAGCAAGCAGGGAACTGCTCACAAGTGAGGCAGAGATCAGGTCTGGCCGGGTGACACTATATTGCACAGGCCGCTGGTGCCAGGAAGGAAAGAGAATAATGTGATTGGATTTAAATATTTTAACTCAGATGGAGACCGAATGGAGGGAGACAAGAACAGAAGCCAGAAGATTAGATGAGAGCCCACTGTAAAATTCCACTAGTTAGTGGGCAAGTAGCTTGAACTAAGGGACCCAAGACAAACACAGTGAATTCTCAGGATCATTTCTGAAAGTAGAGCCACTAGGGTTTACAGACTGATTGGATGTTGGGTCTGAGAAGAAGGGAGGAGGTTAGCATGACTCCTAGATATTTGGCCTGACTTTCCTTGTGTGACAACATGGCACACTTGCAACTTGCAGAAGACAATCTGAATGTGAATGTGGGTTATGTTGAATATTCTAGGGTGTCTTAGAGAAGAAAGACCACAATATGTTGATTTGGCTGTAAATATGTGTTTCTGCTTTAACCCTGTGGTGTTCATACGAGCAAATTACATGAATTATAGCCTTCACCGCATCAGAAAACTTATGTCGTTCACAAGTTGGCCTTTCCAATGAGCAACCTGATTTTCAGCTCACTCTTAGTGTGAAGCAGGACTTGGTACTTTCTCATATTCACCATAAAAATATGCATCCTTATCAAACATTATTAAGTAACATGGACTCAAATTACTATTTTAAAGGGAAAGTGGGGAGGAATGTTCTTTCCATACACTCATTGCTCTTTAGCAAAGGCCCCTATATCTTGTGAAATAGGTGTTCTTCTGCAAATCTCCTCCACCTTGCAGCTGAGTATCTATTTTCTCCTCCCTTTCCCCCACAAAGTATTCTCTCTTCTGTTTTGCCAAAAGCACATTTAGTTCTGGCACTGAATCTGCCTACTACACTCAGAGAAGCAAGCATCCTACCATTAACCAGACCATCCTTCCGGGAGGACTGGCAGGGGCAGCTATTGGTACTGGAGCTTGCTTGTTGAGAGACTCACTCCCTCCACAAAGGATTTATCAAGCTGCCCCTTTCTATCACACAGAATATTCTTCCTTAAGGGAGTTCTGGGTAGACACAGTCTTCTCCACATCTTTATAGTCACAATATTATGACCAGAAATCTGCTGGGACATGAAGGGGACAGAATATCTTGGCCTGCACTAAGGAAAGATTCCTGCTTGATACAGGGATACTAGAGGAATATTTACATGTTGTGACTTTCAGGAATAACTGTATGCTAGGAGAGGTTCCCTCTCTTGGATCATCTTTATTTTCTATATTGCAAGTAACCCAGTGGGCATTGCAGTGTCTTCTGTATTTCTTGCATACATACTCTCAATACATTTCACACATTGAATAAGATTTGCACCCAGGAAGGAAGGGTTTCTCTTCCTAAGAATGACAACAGAAATCTCAAGGAGATCTCTGGTAGCCTGGGAATGCATGAGCTGCTTTGAATGAGAAAAGAGGCTGCACTCTAAAGTGAAAAGAGCACTGGACACAGAATCTCAGCCCTTCAATTTCTACATCTACCCAGTGCAGATGATATCAACAGGACCACTACGTCTGTTACCTTACTATATGTCAGACACTCAGCTACATACTTTGCATGGACTGTCTTGTTTAATTTCCCTATAATTGCATGAGGTAGAGGTTATGTGTAGAAATACTATTATAACTGTTGAATTATATGAGGAAAGAGAGGCTTAGAGCACTTACATGGGTTATCTGGTAGGGATGAAGAGAGAAGGGGGGAGGGGAGGGGAGGCGAGGCAAGGGAACAAATACACACCTCTCTAGCCTTACCTATCCCAACCAACCTAGTCCAAGTTCCAGACAGGTGATTGAAGAAGGTATCTTGGACATTCCAGCCCAGCAAATGTGTTATTGAAATGAACTAAGGAGGTGAACCCAATCAAGAGCCCCACACCAAGGCCCCAGTCTAGCCATCCCAGCCAATTCCAGCCATTCAAGCCACCCCACCAAAGGCCCAAGTCATCATGCAGCACAGATCAGCAACCTCAGCTTTGCCCTGTTCGAATTCCTGACCTGCAAAATCATGAGCACGATAAAGTGATTGTTATTTCACATCACTAAGTGTTAGAGTTGGTTTGCTATTCACTAATAGGTAGGCAGAACAGCAACTACCATTTGCAGTCAATAACTTTTGTTCAGATTAGTACTTTCAAAAATATAGCTAACTATGATCTAAAATCGCATCAGGAATCAGGATATTCATATGTACCACAGAAGCAAAGTCAAAGCCAAGATACCAAGTTTTTTTTTTTTAATTGCCATATAGTGGCTTTGTTAAAGCAAGGGAGGAAACAATACATATTTCACAGAGCATTTTAAGGAACAAGAAATGAAAAGAATACCTAGGAACCTGAATTCTGAGACCTAGTCTTGAAATACTAAAGACCATTAAAATCACACAATCAGCAATTGATCATGAACAAAAGCCTCTCATCATCTGTTTTAGTCAATTTGGCCAACTTAACACATAGGAGATATAGCAGTTTTGCCAACACAGTCTGTGTTTCTGATTTTTCTAAACTTACACTACCTCTGACCTTTATGATTAAAATCTAATTAAAATATGGTTATTTTTAAAAGGTAGAGATGGCGTAATTGTCTCATCTATTAAAGTTATGACTAATTGTTAACCTTCTTAACTTGCTGATTCACTGCCATGTCTTTCGTTTCAACCTTTGTCAAAGCAAAGTCCAAAAAATTCAGATTGCAAAACGAACTCTGCTGAAAAAAAATATGCATTCACTTTCATTGTATGATCAAAACAATTTGAAGAGGATTTTTCAAATGCACAAATTTAACCTTCTGGAATTGTGTAGTCCCTGAGTCTGATTCGATTATCTAACTTTTCAATTTGAATCAATTAACCAGAACATTTAATTAACAATGACTCTGTGCCTATCCATACCTGAGGTGCTAAGAAGATAAAACCATTACGTAGTGTTGATCATACTCAAGGAGCTTGAAGTCCAGTTGGAAAAATGTAACTTGTGAACATGAACACGTCGAAGATAATTTAAGAGAGGTCTGCTTTCTTCCAGGAATATAACACACCCATAAATGGACAAAGGCAATCATACATGCAGATGACAATCTCCTAATGCACTGGATGTCACAGGGATGCGTACAGTGTTCTCTCTGGATACTATCTGGCCTTCCCTGCAAGGCTTGGAAGGATTCCTTACTGTGGTTAAATATGTCCCTCACTGCTGTTACCAGGGATCATGGAGTTAGTTGCTCATGTGAGAAACAGCCACCATAGAAATCCCAGCATTTCAGATTTTGTTCTGGAGACTTCGGAGTTGGGGCTCACAGGTGGACCCTCCATGTCCTCTGTCCATGGTCCTCAGTATAAATTTCATGTCTGCTCTGAACAGTCATGAGGACCTCTGTCTATCTGGTTTCATATCTGCCAAAGGATGACTCAATATCTTTTTGACATGTTTCCCAGGGAGTCTTCAAAGTGAATTATTTGTATGCCACATAATAGTATTTGAAGTTAGATTGTCACAAATACACTTTGCAAATTTAGGAAAAACACTTCACATCCACCCTCACATAAAGCACTGACAAATACAATTTTACTTCTTAATTTTAGTTATTAAGATGTAGAAGGCATTTAGGAAGGGCTTAGCGTAGTTGAATAGTGCTGGCTTCCAAACAGAATTAGGAAAGCCTGTGTATTATCTCCTCCAATGTTCTGCTTTTTTTAAGTAAGCCCTTCCTGGAAAAAAATAAATCTTAGAAACTGAAGGCCAACTTCAGCTAAAACAGGTAAAGCAGTATTGCTTTGGTGTTCTTCAAAATAACATCTGCCTTGCCTCCACCCCCTTGGTTTAGAGGCCCCACACATAGCTAGCCCCCAAAGTACCCGTGCACTTCCTGGAACTACCTGGAACCTCCTAAGACTATTGGATCCTGCCAGGTGTCCCCTCTCCCCCTCTCCCCCTCTCCCTCTCTCCCCCCCTCTCTCTCTCTCCCCTGTCATAGATTATCTTTCTTTTCAAATAACCACCATTACCTTAGATTCTTCTATCCAGAGACAGAAGATAGACAAGTTAGAAATATCAAAATACTTACCTGATTTTTAAAAAAATTTTAATGCAACTCTTTGTAATGTGCATTAGGATTAAATGTTTCAAAGCCAAGATCACTCAACAACAATAACAAAAACAAAGAATTAAAAGATAAGGAGGAAAATAAAAACTCACCAATCCTTTAAGGAAATTGAAGAATTTACTTTACGGTTTTTTCATTTGTCTAATCCAAAATTCCAATGTGGACTTTAGGTTTGTGAAAGAAAGCTCACTTTTTGAGGCAGTACCCCCAAACTTACACATTTAAACTCCTCAGATTCTTTTTACCCTAAAAATATTTTATTTGAAGCACAGGATTTGACTCTATGACCTGACCTGAATGGTAATTTCCATTTGCTTTCCCCACCTCCTGCTTTTCCACCATCTAGATAAGACAACCCATGAATGGCCCCATCTTTCTTTAGTCCTATGCTAGCATTCCTCACCTGAGACCTCGCCCCTTCTCCGAGTCTGGCTATCTCTGCACCATTTGGCTGAAGTTCAGTTCAGGAAAGTGATTTTAGTCATTGCGCATCTACTGCTTCTTTCAGGGCTACTTCAAAATGTCCCCTGTTATCTTGTCATATCTGAGATTTTCTTCCCCTAGCCTAAATGAAGAAAGAGTCATTTAAAAGGAACAGGGGCCTTTGTAGGGGGAAAAAAAAAAATCTCTGGTCTCAAGAATGGGTAAACATTCCAGAGAGGTTCCTGTTTTTCCCCCAACAGGTCTGCCCATTCCTACAAATTGCATTCTTGTAAGAATAGTCCCAAAGTGAGTCACAAGAACAAAGAGAAATGAGTTTCTCAATGTGACACAGAAAGAATTTTTTTATTTGAATTTGCATGCTGTTTATATTTTCAAACAGGAACTGGAAGAAAGGGGTTTCACTCTCCTTGAGTATATCCAGTCATGAGTTCCTTTTAAGCTTTGCTGTTTTCTCCGTTCCGCTCAGCAGTGAATATTTGGAATGGAGGACTATTACTCAATTTCCCTTCCCTTCATCTCTCTCATTCTTTCATCCGTCTGTCCCAACATGCCATGAGTAGATTCTGTGCCAGCAGTAATTCCAAACTTCAGTTCTAACCACATCTCTCCACCAATCCCTCCCCATGTTGGAAATGCCAAGTCTCTACCCTTTCAAAGTTCTTCATGACCCTGCTTCGTTCTCTCTTCTTATCAAATCCTCTATGACTTCCCTTGCACACTACTGCCTCAGCTAGCCTTCTCCGTTAGGTCCTTTCTCTCTTCTTCCCTAGAAAAATAATTTTCCTAATATCTCATTCCCTTCCCCCTCATTATTAGGTCTCCAGGTCTACAAATAATATTCTGAATTTCACCCAGAACCACTCTTAAAGAAATGCCTTTGCCTTCAATTATTTTTTTAATTTTTTATTCTTCAATTATAGTTAATGTACATTACAGTAGCTTCCTGTGTACATAACATAGTAATTAGACATTTACGTAACTTAGGAAGTGGTCACCTTCTTTCTTGTACCCACTTGACACCATAGCAGTTATTATATTTTGCACTTTATTTATCATTATTTGCCTAGTGCAAAATATGCTGCCTGCTCTGTATAGTCCTCCCATAATTTTTGACTTATTATAGGAATAAATCATGCATGCCCGTGTTGCTGCCAATTTTATTAATCACTCTCCCTCCTTAGGGTAAAGAAAATGAGAATTCTGACTGTGTGTTCCGGTTTGGCCCTGCTGCCGAGGCCAATGAGAGATGAACATTTGATCTCTCACAGTGAGGCATGGCTGTGCAGTAGCCCCGAAAGGATGGGAAAGGAGTCCACAAGCAGGAGAAACAGGGGAGGGAAAGGAGACGGGACAGGGAAGCAAGGGGACGGGGAAGCAAGAGGACAGGAAGAAAGCAACCTGGTGGGAAATGACTAACTCCAAAATGATCATAATTTTCAGTCTCATCTTTGGCCAGCGTGTTCACTGTGCCAGAGCTGCAAGCGGAAGTAGGAGGATATTCTCACATGTAGGAAGTCCCGGTGTGGTATCCGGTCTCAGGAGCCCTATTATTGGAACAAAGAAGCTGCCGGAGGAAGTGTAATTTGGGGGAAATTCCAGGTCACATTTTAAATTTGGAAATTTGTGTCCAAAACAGAAAATGGAATAAGGAAGCCTCGTAGGTGACGTTGCAATGGGTGGAATTGGAAGTAATATTTATTTCCACGTTTCTTGGGTCAGGATGAGGCAGGGAGACCGAGTGAGACTAGTGCTCTGTATAAGAAAATATACACAGGGGTGGGCAAAAGTAGGTTTACAGTTGTGAGTACACAAAACACTTTATTCTTGTATTGTTATTAATTATTGTATTATTTATTTCTATTACAACTTTTGCCATATATAATACATCAAAGTATGTAAATCATACTTTGGAATTGAGGGAGGAAGAATGAGAGTGAGACCCACATTAATTTTCATGAATGGGTCATTTTATTCCTTGTGCTTCTATTTTTCACTCTGTAAAATTGAGAATGTAGCGTTTGCCCTTTGGCCCAGTTGGACTGTGTGAGAACTCAAATGAGGAGGATGTGAAGAGCCAACAAAAGCCAAAAGATAAATTATTATCCTTGCTATTATTTCTTTGAGATTGAAAGTTTCCATTAGCTCGGTCTAGAAGTTAACATGCTACTAAACAGTATCTTTTAAAACTGAGAGGATGATCCCATTGACTGAGCTGGTTTATAAAGCTACTGTTTGGAGACTAACTTTAACAGACTTAAGACTTCTGTGACATTCATGGAAGAGTGACAGTTACTGTTAAAAAAAACAATGTTTTGCATGTGCCAGGTATAGTGCTAAAAAAAAAGCCTGCCTTACCTCATCCTTTCTTTCAGCCCTCACAAATGCCCCTGGACCTAGGTACTGTTTGTATACCTCCCAAGGCACAGCGGGGTGGTCCACTTGTCCATGTCCATGCTAATCACTGGACTGTAGGACTGCTTGGTTCCAAAGACAATGCTGTTCCCACCAATCCAGCTCTTTTAAAAACTTCATTATTTCAACAAAAACTTTCTTCAAGAAACCCTACTCAGAAGTCTAATATGAAACAGTGGAGCTGTTCTCTTGAATTAGAGCTAAATGGGAGAGAGAGACCCTATTTCCCTATCTTCTCTCCCACACACTCTCCACCCCCAAAAACTATAAACCCAAAATTATATCCCTTGCAGATCCAGAAGTTTCTATTTCACTCTGCCTCACGGCCCATTTTTCAAAGTAGTCTACCTAAGGTTGAAAATACAAGGGTCACCCCTGTGAGCGGAGGAGGCGGGGAACATGCCTTTACAGAGCCAAAACACCATTCAGCCAGCGCGGAACCAGTTTCTTCGAATAAACACACTTCTTTTCATGTCTACTCAGACAATATTCCTTGCAGGTCATCTAAGATAATTGACTCAGTACCTGTCGTGGACAAAGCATGTAAGGGGGCATTTCACATGAAATGGGTGCATGAGAAGAATAGCTGACATGTGGTCTCATCAAAGAGTCCTGGGCTAGACCTTGAACCCTGGCTGCTGTTTGCTTGCTGCATAGCATTGGGAAGATAACCAGTGCATCAAGCCTCAGGTTCTCAATCGTGAAAGTGAGAAATGATGTGGTCACAGCAGGTATTGTCCGAGGATGTCCTCATTTCCAGGGCCCTCTAAATCTAAGAACCTCTCCTGACTTGTTTGTCTGAGCCCCAATCCAATTCTCTGCCCCAGCCAAAGTACACTAACAACTAGGCTTTGTTCCTCCTCTGGTCTATTCTTTGATACATACAGTCCTGTCTTGTGGGGACCCGGTGAACGCTTGCTGGTAAGGATGACTTTGTTACTGTTATTACTTAACAAGGGTTTACTGAGTAACTACAATGATCTGGGCCCTGTGTGGGCATTGTGGAAGAAGCAAAGTAGAATGCCAAGGACAAACCTCCTTCTTGGCCTGGATTACTCCTGTGTACCTTCCAGGTCTCCATACAACTGTTACCCCTTCTGGGAAGTCTTTCCTCGTAACTCCCAAGGTGTGTTCCAATGGTTCTCATCTATCACTGGTCACTCAACCAGAATCACCTGGAGAGTTTACTGTTATTGTTACCATTATTGCTCTTGTTGTTGTTGTGAGAACACGTAACATGAGACCTACCCTCATAACAAAAATATTAAGTGCCCCATATCACGTAGCTAACTCTAGGCAAAATGTTGTACAACAGATTTCTAGAACTTATTCATCGTGTGTAACAGAAACTGTATACCAATATTGAATGGCAATGTCCCATTTCTCTCCCCGCTCCAACCTCTAGCAACTAACGTTTCACCCTGTTTCCATGAATTTGATTATGCCTTATAGAAGTGGAATCATGCAGTATCTGTCCGTCTGTGACTAGCTCATTTCACTTAGCATAATGTCCTCCAGGTTCGTCCATGTAGTCATACATGACAGGATGTCCTTCTTTTTTAAGGCTGGGTAATCTTCCACCATTCCATTAAAAACCACATTTTAAAGTGTGTTTCAATTTCCACGGTGGAAGCACTCCCACTGTGACCACTGTCGAGCTCCCACTACGCCATCAGTGAGTGCGGGGTCAGGAGGGGACGTGGAGCAGCACGCCACTGTGTAGTGTTCCCACCACACAGGTACAACCAACAAAGATCACAGGTAACAGTACAATGTGGAAACACTATTAGTGACAGGTTTTGCGTATCCTTTACCTTGGCCCTTAATATCATCTATTTAATTTAATCTAATAGAACTTAATTTTTAATCCTGACTCACTCACTCACTCACCACTCCCCCTTCCTCTTGCCCCTGGGTGCAGTCAGGTACTCCACTGCAAGTCTGAACTGAAGTGCACGTCCATGTGCTAGGTTTTCAAGCTCCAGGATGCTTGATGACTTGAAAGAAAATTAGTTTCAGCCTGGAAATACTACTGTAAACACAGTGGCTGCACCTGTGTTAGTTCACTACATCACTACATCAAAATACTATTAAGAAAACAAAGAATGGTATTTTAGGCACTGCTGCATTCCTGCCCATTTCCTAATTATTTATGCAGCTGCCATTGAATAAGACAAACACATTTACAAAAGTAAATGTTATGAATTAAGTAAAAAAAAAGGAAAAGAAATCCGGAGGTGATGATAGGGAGCATTATTTTTGAGATCCTGTTCACTTTTCAACTTTTTGTTGTTGCTGTTGGATTAATTTTAGTACCAGCTTACTAAAAGTTAAGTAAGTGGGTAACATGTGATGCTACCAGATGAAAACCAGGTTCAAATGGATGAATGAATATGCAAAATGATGTCCTAATTTTCATTAAACACATTGTAGAATACAAATAGTTGTGAGAAAGTAATAGCTGTTACCCCACACAGTCACTCTTCATGAGTGAAACTGACAGTGAAATTTCAATGGGAAAAAATACAGTCACTTGCTGGTTTTGTTTCTATTATTACATACATGGACAGTAGGTTATGAAACAACTGCTGTTGAGTTTGAACAAGAAACACTTATAGCTCCTCCAAGTCTACAGTTGCAACAGAGTAGTTTCCACCAAATGAGTAACCACTCACTACCAAGTCCAGTGCCAATGCACATTTGACAACAAACCGTCAAGCTAGACATAAAGGATAGTTGATAACATTCTATAAAGACTTTTTAAATTAAATTTATTGGGGTGACGCTAGTCAAGATGGTCATATAGGTTTCAAGTGTACATTTCTATGATACATCACCTGTATATTGCATCGTGTGCCCACCACCCAACATCAAATCATCCTCGGTGATCATATATCTGGCCCCCTTTACCCTTCACTACCCTCTTACCCTCTCCCCTCTGGTAACCACCATGCTGTTGTCTGTATCCATGAGTTTCACTTTTATATCCAACATATGAGTGAAACCTTATGGTTCTTAGCTTTTTTGACTGATTTATTTCACTTAGCATGATATTCTCAAGGTCCATCCATGTTGTTGCAAATGGTAGTATTCCATATTTTCTTATGGCTGAGTAGTATTCCACAGTATACATGCACCATATCTTCTTTAACCGATCCTCTATCGAAGGACTTTGTTTCCATGTCTTTGGTTGTTTCCATATCTTGACCACCATGAATAATTCTGCAGTAAATGCTGCACCCCTACATGCATATATCTTTGCAAATAAAGGTTTTGGAGTTTTTTGGGTAGATACCCAGAAGAAGGATTGCTGGGTCATATGGTAACTCTACTCTTAATTTTTATAAAGGCTTTATCTTTTTAAAGCTTTAAATAATAGCAGAGCTCCATGGGAAATTCTCTCGCTCTATTAACAAACATTCTTTATTTGAACTAAAAGATTAAAACCTTTTTCTTGGAACTCAGAATAAAGCACGTTAGTTATTCCAATGCATTTTCTAAGGTTTCAGCGACCATTGCATTTTCCAGTAATATTTTGGTTGTGTAGCATCTAAGGAAAGGTGCGCCAGTGCATGGCTATCTCGCCTTCCCCAGGGGCACATCCCCAGGAGCAGGATGGGGCTGATGTGGTGCATGTGCAACTCAGGAACTTACTTTGCTTAAGCCAAATGGAATTTGACAATAGGAATAACTCTGATGAAAACACAGTAAAATTGTGTTTTGAATGCAAGACAGGAATTGATTTTGACAATGTGAGTTTGCTTAGGAACACCACCCATTTTTGAGTGTTATCAGCTCAGAAGTTCAATTAGGAGTCAGGTCTTTTTGACTCCTGGAGCAAATCTGTTTTTTTCTTTCAGGCACATCCTTGAAGATTAGTCCCTGTCTTCTCCTAGGGATCCCTCATTTTCCCCATTCCTGTTCGTAGGTGATGTTGTGGGCCAGGTCTTATGTGGGGAGTTCCTTCCAAATTTAAATGTCATGCTTTGCACTGTAGTTGGAAAAATACAGTGGAGGCCCTCTCCAGCCCCAACTCCAAATAAAAAGATTAATGGGGAGGCAGGTGAATAGCAGACAGAGATGGGTTTTGGAGTCAGTCAGACTTATATTCAAGTTACTAACATCATCAGTTACTAGCTGGGTGACCTTGGGTAGTTGACTAAACCCTCCTGCCTTCGACTTCCTCAGCTACCAAATAGGAGTCTAATGTCATCTGCATCACAGGAGAAATCAATGCAATAATAATTACGAGTTCCCTCAAACTGGACTCCTAGGAGGATAAAAAGAAATTATACAATAACCTCCCACTTGCCATTCTTGTAGAATCAGTGGTATGATGCCACCACCCAGGAATTAGATTGAAAAAGTACTTGAGCTAGATTGTATACAGTACTGTCATTCTGTAGAGAATGAAATAGTTGAAAGTGGTTAAAAGCAATAGTCTGGAACTAAAAATGGAAAGATTGGGCAAGATATTAAAAACAAACCAACCACAACAACCTCCCAAGTTGTAACAAGAATTGGGCAATACAAGTGTGGCCTGAGTCACCATCAAGGCGAGGATTCAGTGATAGGCTAGAAAGCAGATGAAACCACACTGGAATCACTACACATGAAGACTGCTTGAGGTTGATGATATGAAATGGTTTTTCCAATCCCAATCTAGTTTATTTTTATCTTCCTCATGAAATGTAAAATAATTCACATGACAATTTGATTGAGACCTTATGGGTGCCATTTCCATTGTGCAAGACAGGAACATTTAGGGCAGAAAACTTTGGCCACATGGTAAGAGAAGACGGCCAGTGTGAGTGAGAGTCAAGTAGAGGATTGAGCAACAATTTAGTAGATTTGGGTAGAGGAGGCCACCAGTGTGGATAATCCAAATCAATGTTTTATTATCATCATTAGAGTCTCCTGTCATTTGTGTCATTCTTGGACTTAATGCGGGAGGAAGCAATTAATGCCTAAAAGTTGGGGCCTTTGATCAATGTCCTCTGATCTGCATCGTAGGGTTGCAGTACAGGGTGTGTCTGTACATGTCAAAACAAAACCCTAGGCAGCTCTCAGATGCTCCAAAAGGTTAACTGTTTCTATAGCAATGCCTGAGATCTATGGGAAATTGCTAAGGTTTTACATTTGGCCCACAGGTAACTAGTTATGTATCCTTCTGGATTAATGTGTGGTATCTGCAGCAATCTAAACGAGATCTTAAGTCTCCAAAATCTCGATTCCAGTCAAGCTGGCAGAGTAAGTGGATGCTGTGCCCACATCCTCTCATGAGCACAACTAAACTATATAACAGTCAAACTGGACAGCCACATGAAGAATAGCAGAGTGGAAGTCCTATAACTAAAGATGTAAAGAAGAAGCCACATTGCGACAGGTAGGAGGGCAGAGACAGGGATGCACAACAGGCTGGCCCGATACCCATGTGTGGTAGTTTAGAATCCAGAGGGATACCAGAGCTATAGACATCTCCCTGGAGTAGCTCCCTAGTCCAAAATACCAGTGATGGGAGGAGAAGCCCACATACATCTGGCTATGAAAATCGGCATGGATTCTGTCCACCTAGGTAAGGTGGAAGTCTACTGGAAACCCAGGAGTCCCCTTAAAGACACTCATCCTGAGCTCCAGTGGAGGGACAGCAGATCAGGGGGTGCCACAGACATGCAGGGAGAAAATTAGTTCTGTGCTCTTGTCCCTGTGTTGAGCCCACCTTCTGCAAGAAGATGGATGCCATCTTTCCTGTGTTGAGCCCTCCCCCAACACAGTCAAATCTGAATTTGCATTAGCCTCATGAAGTCTACTTGTCCCACCCTGATAATTCCTTGACACCCAGCCCTACCCAACTCACACATTGCCCAAGGCTCTTTCATCATCGGCCAGCCTGAGACTGCATTGCAGTATTTCTTAAAAAGGTCTCAAGGACGTTCTGGCCAACAAGGAGCTGTAGGTTAGATACACTTTGCCTCCTCACAAAATCAAAAAGACAACAACAAATTTAAAAAATAAATAAATAAATAAATAAATAAATAAATAAATAAATAAACAGAACTGCCAGAAAATTGAACTGTATGGAAATCCAACAACCAAGCACTTAAAGAAGACACATTTATCCAGACTGGTAGGAGGTATGGTGGATGGGCAGCCAGGGAGGAGAGGACCACTGCCCACACTAGCAGTGTGTGGGCAGTGGCAGTGGCTGATGGAGCCAGTGGTCCCACATTTGTGTGCAGATAACTAGGAAGAACAACTGGGGAGTGAGACAGACCACTCAAACCAGGGTTCCAGTGTGAGGAAATAAAGCCTCAAAACCTCTGACTGAAAAAACCTATGTGGGGTTGAGGCAACAGAAGAAACTCCAAGCCTCACAGAAGAGTTCTTTGGAGAGACCCACTGGTTCCTAGAACACACACAAGCCTACCCACCTGGAATTAGCATAAGAAAGGCCCAATTTTCTTGTGGGTAGTGGAGGAAGTGACTAAAAGCCCACCAAAAGCTGAGCAAGTAGCATTTTTCCCTCTAGGATCCCTCCCCCACATACAGCACCATAATGCAACAAAGTGGCTTGCCCCACACTGGTAAATACATAAGGCTCCACCCCTTACAATGCAACAAGCGCACACACACAAAAAATATGGTCCAAAGAAAAGAACAGATCAAAGCTACAGAAAAAAATACAACGAAGCAATGAAAAACTAGCCCACCTATCAGATGCACAGTTCAAGTGTGTTCTGTACTACAGGTAGACTGGTAATCAGGATGCTCACAGACCTGGTTAAGTACAGCTGCAAAAGAGAGGAAAAAGTGAAGGCTATGAAAAGTGAAATAAAGGAAAATGTACAAGGAACCAACAATAAAGGGAAGGAAACTGGGACTCAAATCAATGGTTTGGAGCAGAAGAAAGAAAGAAACATTCACCCAGTACAGAATGAACAAACAAGAATTCAAAAAAAAAAAAAAAAAAAAAAAAAAAAAAAAAAAAAAAAAAAAAAGAGGAGAGGCTTAGGAACCTCCAAGACAACTTTAAACATTCCAATATCCAAATCATAGGGGTACCAGAAGGAAAAGAGGAAGAGCAAGAAGTTGAAGACTTATTTGAAAAAATAATGAAGGACAACTTCCCCAACCTGGAGGAGGAAATAGGCTTTTAGGATGTCCAGGAAGCTCAGAGAGTCCCAAAGAAGTTGGACTCAAGGAAGCACACACCAAGGCACATCATTATTAAGTTACCCAAGATTAAAGAGGAGAGAATCTTAAAAGCAGCAAGAGAAAAGGAGACAATCACCTATAAAGGAGTTCCCATAAGACTATCATCAGATTTCTCAAAAGAAAAGTTGCAGGCAAGAGGGGGCTGGAAAGAAGTATTTGAAATCATGAAAGGCAAGGACCTACATCCAAGATTACTCTATCCAGCAAAGCTATCATTTAGAATGGAAGGGCAGATAAAGTGCTTTCCAGATAAGGTCAAGTTAAAGTAGTTCTTCATCACCCAGCCCTTATTATATGAAATGTTAAAGGGACTAATCTAAGAATAAGAAGATTAAAAAATATGAATAGTAAAATGACAACAAACTCACAACTATCAATAACTGATCCTAAAAAATAAAAATGAACTAAGCAAACAACTAGAACGGGAACAGATTCACAGAAATAGAGATCACATGGAGAGTTATCAGTGGAAAGTGGGAGAGGGGGAGGGGGTAGAATGGGGGAAAAGGTACAGGGAATAAGAAGCATAAATGGTACATACAAAATAGAGAGGGGAAGGTTAAGAATAGTATGTAAAATGGAGAAGACAAAGAACTTATACATATGACCCACTGACATGAATTAAGGTAGGGGAATGATGGTGGGAGGGGTGATCCAGGGAGGAGTAGAATAAAGGGGACGAAAAATGAGACAACTGTAATAGAATAATCAATAAAATACATTTAAAAAATTTTTAATCTCTCAACGAGATCCAGTCAAGGTCAAGCGGTACCAGAGATATATAGGGAGAAAGTGAGCTATATGGCTTCAAGGTGAACCCTAAAGATCCCACAAAAAACTACTAGAACTAATAAATAATTCTGTAAAGTAGCAGAATACAAAATTAGTATTCAGAAATTGGTTTCATTTTTATACACTAATAATGAACTATCAGAAAGAGAAACTAAGAAAATAATCCCATTTATAACTGCATCAAAAAATATCTAGGAATAAATTTAACCAAGGAATTAAAAGACTTAGACAATTATAAGACATTGAAGAATGAAATTGAGGAAGATAAATAAATGGAAGCATATATAATGCTCATGGACAGAGAGAATTAACATCATTAAAATGTCCATACTACCCAAAGCAATCTACAGATTCAATACAGTCCCTATCATAATGCCAAAACATTTTTCATAGAACTAGAACAAATAATCCTAAAATTTATATAAAACCCAAAAATACCCCAAATAGCCACAACAATCTTGAGAAATAAGAACAAAATTACAGCTATCTTGCTACCTGATATCAAACTATACTACAAGTCTACAGTAAAGAAAACAGCATGGTATTGGCATAAAAACTGACACAGAGACCAGCTCGTATGGCTCAGTTGGCTGGAGTGTCAGCCCATAACCAAAAGATTGCGGGTTTGATTCCCAGTCAGTGAACATGCATAGGTTGTGGGTTTGGTGCCCAGTCCAGCATGTACAATACCTGGTCCAGGAGTATACAGGAGGCAGACAATCGATGCTTCTGTTTTGCATCAATGTTTCTCTCTCTCCTTTCCTCTCTCTCTAAAAACAATGAAAAAATGTCCTCAGGAGAGGATTTAAAAAAATCTGACACTTAGATCAATGGAACAGAATACAGAGTCCAGAAATAAACCCATGCCTATATGGACAATTAATATATGAAAAAAGAGGAAAGAACATACAATGGGATAAAGACAGTTTATTCAATAAATGGTGTTGGTAAAATTAGACAGATTCATGCAAAAAGGAAACTAGACTATTTTCTTCTACCACACAGAAGAATAAACTCAAAATAGATTAAAGACTTAAATATATACCTGAAACCACAAAACTCCTAGAAGAAAACATAGGCGGTAAACTCTCTGACACCACTCTTAGAAATATTTTTTCTCATATATCTCTTCAGGCAAGGGTAATGAAAAAAATAAACAAACAGGATTGCATTAAATTAAAAAAATCTTTGTACAGCAAAGGAAACCATCATAATGTAAAGACAACCTTCTGAATAGGAGAACATATTTGCCAATAATACATCCAATAAGGGGTTAATATCTCAATTTTTATAAAGAATTCACACAACTGAACACCGCATACGCACACACACACACAAATCCAATTTTAAAATGGGCAGAGAACTTAAATAGACATTTTTCCAGAGAGGACATACAGATGGCCAACAGACATGAAAAGATGCTCAACATCACTGATCATCAGAATAATGTAAATTAAAACCACAATGAGATATAACCTCACAGCTGTCAGAATATCTACCATGAATAAGTACACAAATAAGTGTTGGTGAGGATGTGGAGAAAAGGGAATTCTCAGGCATTGTTGATCAGAATGCATGGTGGTGCAGCTACTATGGAAAAACAGTACAGAGGTTCCTCAAAAATATTAAAAATAGAACTACCTTATATCCCAGCTATTCTACTTCTTGGTATATATGCACACTAATTTTAAAAGATAAGTGCACCCCTATGTTCACTGAAACATTATTTACAAAAACCAAGATATGGAGGCAACCCAAGTGCCCATCAATAGACAAGTGGATAAAAATGTTGTGGTACATATACACAATGGAATATTACATGGCCATGAAAAGAATAAAATCTTACCATTTGCAACAATAGGGATGGACCTAGAAGGTATTATGCTAAGTGAAATAAGTCAGACAAAAACAGAAAAATGCCATATGATTTCACTTATATGTGGAATGTGAATAACAAAATAAATGAACAAACAAAACAGAAACAGACTCATAGACACAGAGAACAAACTGAGATTGTCAGATGGGAAAGGGGTTGATTTGAAGGGAGTAAGAAGTACAAATTGGTGCTTACAAAATAGTCCCAGGGATGTAAAGTACAGCATAGGGAATATAGTCAGTGAGATTGTAATAACTGTGCATGGTGCCAGGTGGGTACTAGAAACATCGGGGGGATCACTTCGTAAATTGTATAACTGTCTGACCACTATGCTGTACACCTGAAACTAATATAAAATAATATTGAATGTCAAAAATAAATAAAAAATCTCCCAAAACTCTAAGGGACAGTGTAGATCCAGTTTTAGACAATCTGTTCCTAATTTTGCTTTGTCCTTGGGAGACTATTAAGAGTTTTATAAAAGGATTGCCATTTCATTGCTGGCCAGCTCATGCAGTTTAAGTCTCAAATGTATGGTAGAGAGTGAGAATAACTACAGTTATGAAAAATCAGCCCCTCCCATCAATCGCCAGGTACAGGCTGTACCATTGTTGGGCACTTTCATAATCTCATGTGCGCATCTGTGTCTGTTTAATGCTTGAGTGTGCTTGGATGTGCTTTTGCAAATGGCTGTCTATAAATCCCGTCCATTAGGTAGACTGGGACTTTCATAAGGGGATCCAAAGAAATAATGAAAAGAACATTTTGGTAACAATTCTCTGTTTATAGACAGGATCCTCATTTTTTTCTCCAAAAGAGCTCAAAGTACTTTTCATTAAAACATCACTGCATGTCTATGAGTTAGGCAGTAGGTTGGAATCAGTAGCTCTATACTTAATAGATGAGCAGCGAGTCTCCAACCAGTGTAACAGAGTCCTTAAGGGACAGAACCAGAAACCTGCAAGTGAGGTAAGCTGACAAACTCTCCACATAGTTGCTTAGCAGTGCACAAGCCAAACACAATGTGAGTTTATTCAACTACAGAGAGATGAGCCCTTAACCTACAACATGTATTTCCAATGTATTTCTTTAAAGTGCATTTCCCACATGTCTAGTTTTTCAGTGATATTCTAATACCAGGAAGGAGTCCACATTGACCTCAAAAATGGAGGACTACTGTACCTTCATATGTGCTAAGGAGATAATAATTGAAAAATTAATCACAAAAATGTGAGAACACCAACATAACTCTCAAATTTGACTTTTGAAAGAAGATTCTAAGGTACATTTTATAAAATGCATCTGGTGATTTTTGCCATATGTATGTAAGAGTGTGCGTGTATGTGTGTGTGTTCTTAAATACAAGAAGAAATGGCTTAAGGGAGGAAAGACTTCTGTTTGACACAAGGACATTTTTTTGGATAAAAATTGAAAATCTCTACAATAAGTTACAAGAAAAGGTTGTAGGAAGACCTGCCCCAACTGTTTGCAGGGCCTGGAGCAATAGTTCAAATAAAGCTCAGTTTTAATATTCTTACCCCAACTTTGAAAAGGAAACTTCATAATGACAAAATAAGAAATGCACCAAGTTCTGGTTATCATAAGAAGGAGAAATGACCACACACCTAAGCAGACTGAGTTTCATTTTTACTGTGTCTGGTGTTCTGTTGATAAGTTGGCAAAATTTGGAAGAGTATTCCAAATAAAAAACATAAATAATGCATGACTTATTATAAAGTTATCCTATTATTTTCTTGCCTTTATTTCAGCAAATCCATTTTGCTGTTATAATAATGATTTTCACACAATTTATGATATATTGAGAGAAGTGATAAAAGGATTAAAACACAACTGCATTCAAAATATACAAATTTGAGTTTGTTTTCATTTAAAAAATTACATGTAAAACAAAAATGAATTGTCCTTTAAAAAGTTGTTTTTTCTCTAAGGAGTCAAGATTACCTATTAAAATATTTTGAAAACATAAATTTTCTTAATTTTTTTGTACAAATAATTTGCAGTTCCAGTATTTAGGATCTAACTAGTTGGCATTGTAAAGAATCAGTATCACACATCCCACATGTTATTTACATATATACAAATTTAAGAGTAATGTGAATTGTTTAATATTGTGAAATGCTCCTCAGCTTGTGAATCCTGCACTAATTTATAAGTTCCTCTGGAATCACAAAGTAGAGCACGAAAAGAAGTAAGAAAATGAATGCTTGTCCCTACTGGGAAATGATACTTTGTTATGCAAGAATCTATTACGTTCCTATGATAAAACACAATATCCTATTGTATAACAAATGACTTTGTCTTTCCTCTAAATGAAGCCCTCTGCACCCCATGTCCCCTGCCCCCAAAGCAGTGCCCATCTCTGTGCTCAGCAGAGACTCGAGCCACAAAACTTCATGGCATCTGGATGCAGTTTCTCTTGTTTTGAGGACACTTGGTAAGAAATAGGGAGGAGATTTTCTCTGGAGCTTGAAGAATATTGGTCACAAGAGCAGATATTTAGGGTTATTGGTAACACTGTGTCAATACCAACTGCTAGATCCCAATTGACAAAGAAGCCTATGTGTTCTTTAATTGTGTGTGTGTGTGTGTGTGTGTGTGTGTGTGTGTGTGTGTGAGAGAGAGAGAGAGAGAGAGAGAGAGAGAGAGAATGAGAGAATGAATAGAGCCCAGGGGAGTCCTTTTGCCTGGGTCTAAGGGTGTTATTACTTATGGCAGGAATGTCAAACTCATTTTTACTGGGGGCCACATCAGCCTCATGGTTGCCTTCAAAGGGCCAAAATAATTTAGGACTGTATGAATGTAAGTAGTCCTTAATGTTAAGGAGTTGAAATCACATTCTGCCTTTTGAAGGCAAACTTGAGGCTGATGTGGCCCCTGGTGAAAATTAGTTTGACAACCTTGACTTATAAAATCTTGGAACCACAACTTTCAAAATACTTTTTAAAAGAAGCAGAAGAAATTTAACCAGGATCCGAGGATGTCTGTTGGGTTGGGGGAAATGAAAATGCCACATTTTTTTTTAAAAAATTGTATTGATTTGAGAGAGAGGAAGGGAAGCAGGAAGGGGGAAGGAGGTAGAGGAGTCAGAGAGAGAGAGAGACAGAGAGAGAAAAAAAAAAAAACATCTGTTTTTCCACTTATTCATGAATTCACTGGCTGATTCCTGTATGTGCTGACTGGTGATCGAACCAGCAACCTTGGTGTATTGGGACAAGCTGACCAACTGAGCTACACAGCCAGGGAGAAAATGCCCACATTTTAAGGACTGATTTATATTTCTACTTATAAGTAAATGTATGAACAAGTCATCTCAGATCTACGAACCAGACTGTAGGGCTAAATATTTGAATATAGTCCAGAGAGGATTTTTTGTAAAATCTGCACAAAGGACATGGTAAAGAATTCTAGTTTAACAATAACAAAAAAAAAAGATTCTGTTTTCTTTTCATCAGGAAAACCATACCCTAGGGTACCAGTGGACCTTTGATCTAAATCTGTCCACACATCCACCAAACACCATGCAGGTCAACAAGCAGAACAAGTAAAATATGCCACAACCCATGTATGTCTCTTGCAAAACTAGAAAACAGAAATATTACTGACTCCAATTTTCAGGCACCTAGGTAAACATCCACTGAAACCAGCAGTGAAAACTCCAAAGCCTATGCCAGAGCCAAAGATTAAATGAAGACTTTGTGACAGGCGGGAACATATGATGGAATACAAGCAATGGGGGAAACCAGATGACATCACCCACAGTCAGAGAGGGACCCATGCTGAGTGGGAAGAACAGAGAATAGGTCTGGTACATGAGGAATCAGACCTCTGATCCTGAGCTTTAGAAGGAAGAGGGCTGCAAAGTGCGTAGGGCCAGAGGTGGCTTTGCTGAGAGGGCAGCTCTTCTGCGGGAAAGCAGGGAGTCATGGGAGCGAAATCATCTCTTGGGGGCTTGGTATATCTATTGGAAGACAGGGGAAGGGAGAAAGGAGTGGACCATGGGAGTTTGGGGCAACTGTATTTCAGTAGGATGGATTATCAAGCACGTTCTAAGCAAGTGAAGAGAGAATACATTATAGATGAATCAAGAGCGTACAAATGCCTAGAGTAGCTCTCATGTGTTATGCACACAGCACACCTAATGCTATAATGTTCAACCATCATCCTGCTTCATTGTCTCTCCTTTATTCACAACTTTGGGATGTTATACATTCAACAGGTATTCCTAAACAGACAACTTGATACAAAGTTGAAGTATTTATGTGACAACTGCTGTCGTTTCAAACTAAAGAGGCAGCAGGAATAGGGAAACCCATTTATAATCCTCTAATTTGTTTGTTTGTTTGTTTAAAGACTGACACTAGATGAGAGGATAAGCAACGTCCCTAAAATCATAGGGCAAATGAACCAAACATTTAGATCTTTGAACAAAATGGTCTGCCACTTTATGGAACAAGTCACTGTTTTCTGTAATGATGACCTCAGAATTCTGCTGACAAAAAGAGTAAAACACTTTGGACTGAAGTTCTTTCCCTCTTAAAAGGGGAAAAAAACCCAAACAGGTTTCAAACCCTGCCAAAGATGTTGATCCAAAATTGATGACAAGAAAAAACCCCAACGAACTTGGAGTATTTTTAAAAGACATTTCTGCTTATTTCTACCCACTTCCCCCAATCCCCAAAAGTAAATTCATCTGAAAAATCATGAGAACAAAAAAGCACTGGCAGGTTATACAAACTGCTCCTAAATATATATTGCCTAGAATTCTGCATTCTTTTAACAGATGTTTGACTTCTAGAAAGTTTTATTTTGCAAAAAGCTTGGATTACAGCTCATTTTTATCTGTGTATCACCTTGGAGCCAGCTGTTAGATAAGCCTGGAACTTATTGGTGGTTTCATCACCTGCCATGATGCAGACCAAAATGCAGATGATGTTCTGCAGACTCAGCTAAGGGGATGGATGACGGGGAAAATCCCCACTTTGACTCCTTCTTCCCAATCAACCACTTGATGAGTAAAAGAGCAAGGCATCCCTCAGCAACCAGGCTTCCCAGCTGGCTAACATGATAAGCAGTCAAAGGCACCACAGGTCAGAACAAAGAAGAGTGTGACCTGCTGCTCTCCTCCAATGTCTGAGGCAGGGAAGAATGGCTGTAATGGGTGGCGGAAACAAATTGTTAGAGACCGAAAAAATGGTGAGTTATTAACTAATGAAATCGGAAAACGCTGAGCAGATTATAGATAAAATGCAAAATCTCCTACCCTCAAGTATTTAGCAAAAGAGAAACCATGAAAGAGAAGTTAATAATCATGATATATTAATAATAAGATGAATATCTAATATGCATTGCTTACTTGCTAGGTATGAGACATGATGATAATTCTTCACATGCATTATCTCATTTAGTCATTGCAATAATCTTTGTAAGTCCACAGAAATGTGTTCCTTCTGGAGGCTCGGCAGCACTCTGTTCCTTAGGTTTACCAGCTTCTAGAGGCCGCCCCATTCCTTGGTTCATGGCCCCTTCCTCCATTTTCAAAGCCAGCAGCACAGCTTCCTCTCTCCTGACTGTTGCTTCCTTCCTAGCATTTTTTCCAACCCTAACCACCTCCCCACCTCCCTCTAGCAAGGACTTCTGAATTACATTAGGTCTACCCAGAGAGTCCAGGGTAATCTTATCCTAAATCCTTAACAGAGTCACATCTGCAAAGTCTCTTTTACCATACAAGGCACCATATTCACAGGTTGAGGGGTAATTCAAACACAGGGATTAGGACAGTTTGGGGAGGGAGAGGTCATGATTCAGCCTACCACAGTTGTAACCAAAATTTTCATTTAAAATAATAAATACTCCTGGCTGGGTGGCTCAGTAGGTTGGAGCATCATTCATACACCAAAAAGTTGCAGGTTTGATTTCCAGTCAAAGCACATCCTAGGTCACGGGTTTGATTCCCTGGTTGGGGCACATACGGGAGACAACTGACCGGTGTTTCTCTTTTTCTTTCTCTCCCCACCCCAAACTCTTCTCTCTCTAAAATCAATAAAAGCATATCCTCAGATGAGATTTTAAAAACAATAAAATAAAATAATAAAGAGATACCATTTTTCATCCATTAAATTGGCAAGACTACAGAATTATCTAGATACACTCAGAGTCTGTTGGTAGGAACACCAATTGGCACAATTTTCTTAAAGGATATATATTTATATTTCACTATATGTCAATATATATCACTAGATATCAAGGAACTTAAAATATTCCCTTTGACTAGAAATTCAGTTTATTGGAGTTGGTCATAAGGAAATCACTATAGCAATTAACCAAAAATGTTAAACTCAATGACAACAACTTAATTTGTTTCAGTCAATTATGGTATTGTCATCTACTGGTACTCAATGCTATTAGAACAATATTTAAAATGTAGACAAAATCATACTATAGAAAAATATTTAAAGATATGGGAAATAGCATTTTACATAAGAAAGGCTACAAATCTATAAATAAATAAGTACAGATTTTCTTCTCATAAAGAGTATTAGTAAAAAAATTTTTGGATGTTTTTCATCTTTCCTATACTTTCTGGCTTTTCTTCAATGAACATGGAATATTCTGCCAGTGATATCAATGTTATTTCTTTAGAAAAACCTTCTTGTTCAGCTGATGCCAAGCAGGGAGTGTCCCAGTCTTGCCAGGCACTGGGGAGAGGAATGACCCACCTCCTGGGTCCTGGCCAGCCTTGGAGTTCTCTAATTTTCCTCACTGTCAATGATGTCTATGACAGTTCATGAAGATGGGCCACTAGAAGCCAGGAAAACACAGTGGAAAGAGGAAGGGCCTTGAATCAACAACCTAAACTGGAAAGCCAACTCAACTATTTATGGGCTGTGTAATCTTGGAAAATTTATTTAATACAACAGAGCCTTGGCTCACCACATGCAAGGTGGTGCTGATGATACTTAACTTCCAGGATGTTATGAGGAATAAATGAAATCATTTGGTTAGGGGGTCACACACACAGGTGCACTGGGTTCAGGCAGCTGGGATTTGGAACCTGGGTTTTTCCCTCAACTGAATATGTGAATGAGGTCAGGATGCATTTACCCTTTATGTCCCTGCTTCCTTCACATATGATGGAGAAATGACACCTAAAAACAAAATCCTGGAAAGCACTCCAGAGTGTAGCACAGTGCCTAGCCTCCCATATCTTGTGAACAAATGATAGCTAATATAACAGGTACTTGGTAAATTGTAATGTTTTTGTTATTTCTAATGATTACAATATTACACAAGCATGTTCTGACAGACCTTGATTATTATCTGGATGACAAAATCAGGTTGCTCATCTCTTTATCACTCCAATTTGAATAGCCGAATGGCCAAAACTTCATACTGGCTAGATACATGGCTCAAGAAATATATGCCTTTCAAACTCTGCAATCCTTCTTTCTGTGTCACTGAGGATGTAGATGTTTGGGATGAATGTTCTTGCATTGATTACCCACAGTAACAGGCCCCTCAAAATTGTCAATGTATCATAGATATTTGCAGAAACTCCTTAAATATTCTTAAAACAACAGAATCTCAAATCTTCTTACCTAGAGTTCCTACTATATGAAATCCTTTCACTAAATATTGGGATGGGAATTTTATAAAAAGATAAAACACATGGCTACAGCACTTGAGAAATAGCAAATATATTAAAGGAGATAGGATTTTTATAAATACAAAACACTGTTGAACATACACAGGGTCGAGCATAAATAACACACCTTTTTATCACAAAATCTTTTATTACAAAATCATAAGCATGTAATTCTGAAACATAACAACATCACACTCAAGCATACTGTATGACATTTTAGATGTTCAAATTAAAATTATAAATTATCCAGGAGGGGAAGAGGAAGAGCAACAAGTGGAAAACTTATTGGAACAAATAATAAAGGAGAACTTCCCCAATCTGGCAAAGGAAATAGTCTTCCAGGAAGTTCAGGAAGCTCAGAGAGTCCCAAAGAAGTTGGACCTGAGGAGGAACACACCAAGGCACATCATCATTACATTAGCCAAGATTCAAATGAAGGAGAGAATTCTAGAAGCAGCAAGGGATAAGGGCACAGTCACCTACAATGGAGTTCCCATCAGACTGTCAGCTGATTTCTCAAAAGAGACCTTCCAGGCAGGAAGGGGCTGGAAAGAAGTATTCCAAGTCATGACAGTCAAGGACCTACATCCAAGATTGTTCTATCCAGCAAAGCTGTCATTTAGAATGGAAGGGAAGATAAAGTGCTTCTCAGATAAGGTCAAGTTCAAGGAGTTCATCATCACCAAGCCCTTATTATATGAAATGTTAAAGGGACTTATCTAAGAAAAAGAAGATTTAAAAAATAGGACAGTAAAAAGACAGCAAACTCACAGATATTAAAAACCACACCTAAAACAAAAGCAAACTAAGCAAAAAACTATACCAGGAGCAGGAACACAGAAATGGAGATCACATGGAGGGTTTGCAACAGGGGAGTGGGAGGAGGAGAGAGGGAGAAAAGGTACAGAGAATAAGTAGCATAGACGGTGGGTAGAAAATAGGCAGGGGGAGGGCAAGAATAGTGTGGGAAAAGTAGAAGCTAAAGAACTTATGACACATGGACATGAACTAAAGGGGGGGAATGCAGCTGGGAGGGGGTATGCAGGATGGAGGGGAATGATGGGGGAGAAATGGGACAACTGTAATAGCATAATCAATAAAATATAGTTTAAAAAATTATAAATTATTACATCCATATTAGTACCCTACCAACCACACTCAAGCAGACATTACTTCTGCTGGACCCTGTATATTAAAAGAATAAAAACTGAATATTTGTAGTATGGATATAGCATATTAATGCTTGAGAAAAATGCAATAAGAAAATTCATGTTCTATTTACATTGGATTTAGGGACACTTTCAATATCCCTGGTTAAAGGATCTACCTAAAGACCTGGGCCAAAAGTCCTTCTGCCTACCATTTGATAGATCTCCAGCTCTGCAACATGGGACCTTTAAGCACATCAGATAAAATACTCCTTACTAAACTTATTTATGGCATCTAACACTGCTGACCACTTCATTCCTCTCCAAATTCTGTACTTCTATGAATTCTCTAATACCATTAATACATATTTAACTGCCACTTTGCTGTTGATCTCAACATATGGGCCACTGTTCTCTGCTTATTCCCTAAATGTTGGTGTGCCCCAAGGTCCCATAGCTGGCAATCTTCTTAACCTACATACTCTCTCAGGGAAAGCATTATTCCTCCAACATCAATATTTATGACTCTAAGTTTACATCACTAGTCTGGTTCTCTCCCTCAAACTCCGAATCCTGTGTTCCTGTCTACTGGATATCTCCAACTAGAAGTACCAACATATCTAAGTTCAACTTTTCCTAGATAGAATGAAGTTCAACTTTTCCTAGATAGAATGCATTGTTCATCATTCTTTCCCAAACCTATCTTTCTACCTTAGCATCTTGCCTACTGACTTTGTCTTCCACAGAGTCATGGAAAACATAATTTTAGGAGTCATCACAGATTTCTCAGTCCTCCTCACCCTCCAAACCTAACAGCCAGCACTTCCTGAATACCGTTATTATCACTCCCCTCCTCTCTAGAGTCATTGCTCATGTTTTAGTTCAGGAACTCATCATTTCCCTTAAAACGCAAGAGCTTTTAAAGTCTACCTTCTTCTCTACTCTCTCTTAAAAAGATCATCTTTCATCCTCATCCTCACACATTACCAAGGGGAACCTTTGTAAATCCAAATCTGACCAAGTCATCCCTACAGAGAAACCATCAATAGTTCCGCTTTGTGCCCAGGATAAAAATCCAAACTCTTTGTAATGACATGCAAGGGTCCTTTATTAACTCACCAGTTCACCTACTCAACCATACCCTCTGTCATGCTCCTTCACACAACTTACCCTTCCAAGCTAAAAAGCTTGTACTAAAATTTTACAAAACTATTTTGTTTCCTGTCTGGAATGATTTTCCTACCTTTTTCCTTCTGTCCAGTTCACCCCTGTCACCTGCCTGACTAGTTTTGAATGGTTTTTTAAGAGTCATCTCAGTTGCCATTTCCTCTGTGAAGCTTTTTCTAACAGCTCTGGATTGAGTCAGAAGTCCACCTCTACACCATGAATATTTTTGCAAAGAACTACAGGGCTGTGGCGCTGTCCGGTACAATTGCCTGTGATGATGAAAACATTCTCTATCTACCCTATCTAATGACAGCCACTAACCACATGTGGTTACTGAGCACTTGAAATGTGACTGGGGCAACTAAATCAGAATTTTACTTTAATTTTAATTATTTATATTTAAATAGCTACTTGTCTTGGGCGGTGAAGGTCTGACTGGGGCAACTAAATCAGAATTTTACTTTAATTTTAATTATTTATGTTTAAATAGCTACTTGTCTTGGGCGGTGGAGGTCTAGAAGTTAATTAGGTACTTGTAGCTCATCGACAGCCCAGACCCATTCATAAAAGCTTCAGCCACACATACTCTGGTCAACATTTCCTTATTGTTTGGACCTCTCAGTGGAAGGACTTTGCAAAAGAGCAGATAACAATCTTTAGACCAGAAACTCTTATACTTAGGAGAACACCCATCATACAGATTCCTCTGCTGTTCTGATCTCAACTGCAGGCTCTTGCTACGAGTATGACACTTGGTCAAATTTGCAGACCAGCAGGTCATTAGGTTGAGAAAGGTCTTTGGTGAACATCTGGCCCAACATGCTTATCTAACTGCCAAGAAATTGTGCCTTGAATTCTTATCTTCATGTTACGTGGAGTGGCTTGAAATTTTCTGCGATTCCATACAAAAGGTGGGGAGTAGTCAGGGACAGGCTGCCTGGGAATCTGACGATTATGCCTAGGCCATTTGCAGCTTGGCAGGAAAAACATCACCCCTTCCCCACTGCTAGAGATAGACCATATGCAGGATGATATGCAAGTCTCTGCCTTGAGGGCATAAAATCATACCACCTCGAAGTTCCCTCTAGCCCTAAAACTTCACCAACAGCCAGGCTTTACCTCTACTTCCACTTTAAGCAGTGTTTTCTCTCCTACACAGAGTGAACCTGCTTTTCAGATGTGCTGCATGTTTATAACCCATACCTGGACTGAATGCATCAATGGCACTTCTGCTAGTAAACCTAACTCATGCTGATTCCTATGCTCCCCACCAGGCCTTTGTCTCCAGCAGCAGGCCCATCCCTCCTAACTCTGTTTGCTGTCCAGGTACTGCTGCACAGCCCAAGAAATAGAAAAGTTCAAAGCTGACGGGTTTCTTCTGCTATTGAATTCAGATGAAGCAAAATGAATTAATTAGATTATATTCCAAACACCAGTTTTACAGAGTATCTGTAAACACAGAGTTTGCTATCTAAATTTGTTGAGGCTTATTTTGTGTCCTGTTATGTGGTCTACCTGGAGTTTATATTCCAAACCAGTTTTACAGAGTATCTGTAGTAGATTTAGTACTCCTGGAAATAAGCAGCTAACAATAATAACAGCAGGTCAGGCCAAGGAGGACCATCCTGAGGATGGACTGCTGCCCACTGGTGCTGCCAAGAGTGTTAGCACACCACACCCCTGATCCCTCAACCTCAGCTCCCAAGATGTCGATCTCAGTCCTGACCCTCCACACATCTGGCTGGGAGTCCACTGCCCTGAGCTTTCTGAGAACAGCAATCAGAAAAATGGAACAATTTGTCCAACAGTTCCATGGCAGCAAAGGGCTTTTGCCTTTGGCAACTTTCTGAGATGGTTGAAAGATTTAAAGATTTTTCAACCCAAGTGTACCTCTCTGACTCTCCCACTTTCTCAGAACCCCCCTCTCAATAGCCTGATCTCTGGTTTCCATCCCCCAACACGCCAATAGTGCTGCGCTTTCCAAGGTCATCAACAACCTCATTCTGAATAAATCTCAAGGCCATTTCTCTGTTCTTGTCCTCCTTCACCACACCCTCATTCTTAAGTCTCTCCATATCCCCTGGCACATTGTGAGCTCTATTCTCTTGACTTGCCACCTTTCTGCCAACAATTTCCTCTTCTCTCCTTCCTTTTTGTCTGACATTTTTGTGCTGTGTGTGTTACCCTATGAGTCAACATCTCCTCCTCCTTTTTTCTTTTCCTGTGCACATGTATCCTCAGCAATCACTTCTGCTGCAAAGACCACTTAGAGCTGCCCCAGAGGAGCTTCTGTACCCAGCTGTCCACAGCTCTGGGCACTGGCTTTGACCACAGGAGCTACTAACCCATCTGCCCACACTTAGCACACAACAAACCTGACAAAGAGGAAATGTCTTTTGTTTGAGGCCACTACACTACAATGCTGCCTCTTCAAACTGAAAAATCAATGTTTGCCCTCAAAATGAAGTTCAGAGGTTAGCTGGCTTGAAATTTACTCCTTGTCTAGTAGTTCATGCAGACTGAAATTTTTGCTGACCTTGGCTCATTTCCTTCAAAGCCCCTTCCAAGTCGTATGTATCAGTTCCTTTTCCTCCTACTTCTTCTTAACCTTTTTTAAAATTGTTGTTCAACTACAGTTGTCCCCATTTTCTCCCAAACACTCTCCCCTACTCCACCTACCCCCACCTTCCACACTCAATCCTACCCCCCATTGGCTTTGTCCATGGGTCCTTTATACATGTTCCTTGACTTGATCCTTCCCTTTCTTTTCCCTGTCATCCCCCTACCCCCATTCCTCTGGTCACTGTGAATTTGTTCTTTATTTCAATGTCTCTGGTTATATCTTGCTCACTTGTTTGTTTTGTTAATTAGGCTGCACTTATAGGTGAGATCATATGGTATTTGTCTTTTACTGCTTGGCTTACTTCACTTAGCATAATGCTCTCCGGTTCCATCCAGGCTCTCACGAAGGGTGGGAGCTCCTTTCTTTCTGCTGCATAGCATTCCATTGTGTAAATGTACCAGTTTTTTGACCCACTCTTTTACTGATGGGCACTTAAGCTGCTTCCAGCATTTGTCTATGTAAATGGCACTGCTATGAACATTGGGATGCATAGGTTCTTTTGAATTGCTGTTTCAGGATTCTTAGGGTATAATCTCAGCAGTGGAATTGCCAGGTCTAATGGCAGTTACATTTGTAGTTTTCTGAGGAAATTTCATACTGTTTTCCACAGCGGCTGCACCAGTCTGCATTCCCACCCACAGTGCACTAGGGTTCCCTTTTCTCCACAACTTCGCCAGCAGTTACTGTTTGTTGATTTCTTTATGATGGCCATTCTGACCAGTGTGAAGTGGTATCTCATTGTGGCTTTAATTTGCACCTCTCTGATGGCTAATGATGCTGAGCATCTTTTCATATGTCTCTGGGCCCTCTGTATGTCCTCCTTGGAGAAGTGTCTGTTCAGGTCCTTTGCCCATTTTTTAATTGGATTGTTTGTCTTCCTGGAGTGGAGTTGTGTGAGTTCTTTATATATTTTGGAGATCAAACTCTTGTCCAAGGTATCATTGGCAAATATATTTTACCATACGGTTTGTTCCCTTTTCATTTTGCTGATATTTTCTTTAGCCATACAGAAGCTTTTTAACTTGATGAAGTCCCATTTGTTCATTCTCTCCTCTATATCCCTTGCTCTAGGGGATGTATTTGTGAAAATATTGCTGCATGGAATATCTGAGGATGTTCTTGTCTGTGTTTTCCTCTAGGACTTTTATGGCATCACAGCTTATATTTAAGTCTTTTGTCCATCTTTAGTTTATTTTTGTGAATGGTGTAAGTTGGTGGTCAAGTTTCTTTTTATTTTATTCTATTTTTTTGCATGTTGCTGTCCAGATCTCCTAACACCATTTGTTGAAGAGGCTATTTTTACTCCATTTTATGCTCCTGCCCACTTTGTTGAATATTGATTGACCATAGTTTATTTCCGTGCTCTCTATTCTATTCCATTGATCTATGTGTCCACTTTAATGCCAGTACCAGGCTGTTATAATTACAGAGACCTTGTAATATAGTTTTATAGTATTGTGATCCCTCCTACTTTTTTCTTTCTCAAAATTGCTGCAGCTATTCAGGGTTGTTTATAGTTCCATATAAATTTTTAAAGTGTTTGTTCTATACCTGTGGAATACTTCATTGGTATTTTAATAGGGATTGCATTGAATCTATAAATTGCTTTGAGTAGTATGTGCATTTCAATGATGTTAATTCTTCCAGTCCATAAACACAGTATATGCTTCCATTTACTTGTGTCTTCCCTAATTTCTTTCTGTGTTGTGTAGTTTTCTGAGTACAGGTCTTTTACCTCCTTGGTTATGTTTATTCCTAAGTAGTTTATTTTTCTTGTTGCTATAGCAAATGGGATATTTTTCCTGATTTATGTTTCTGATATTTCATTTTTGGTGTACAAAAATGCTTTCAATTTCTGAATATTGACTTTTACTTATATCAGACAAAACAGACTTTAAAACAAAGGCAATAAAAAGAGACACAGAAAGACATTTCATAATACTCAAGGGAAGAATCCATCAAGAAGACATGAACATATATGCACCCAAAAAAGGAGCATCCGAATATGTAAGGAAAATCTTATAGGACTTCAAGAAAGATATAGACAGCAACACACTTATACTAGGGCATTGTTATACCCCACTGTCAACAATGGATAGATCTTCCAAACAAAGTATCAACAACAATATTGTGGTATTGAACAACACCCTAGATCAAATGGATTTAACTGATATATGTAGAACCTTTCATTCCCCAAAAGCAAAATATACACTCTTTTCAAATGTACATGGAACATTTTCAAAGGTAGACCACAGAACAGGACCCAAAAGAAGCCTCAACAAATTTAAGAAAATTGAAATTAAATTTGGCACCTCCCTCTTGACTTGACAGTACTCATGCTATCTCTTCCCATTGAGCTCATCATTTTTATTCAATCGTCCACCAGGGGCAAAAACGCACCTGACATTGACAGTCCTCATCAGTCAATTAATCACAAATTCACGTAGAATTACAGATTGTGATCAGGGTTATGAAGGAGATTTACAGATGCTCTGTGAGGGAATAACAGGGTAATCCGCCAGGGTGTGGAGATTCAGAGAAAAGAGGATGTGTAAGCTGGGATCTGAAAGACGTGAAGCATTTAACTACTGTGGAGTCCAGTGGGAAGAGCATTCCAGGAAGTAAACGTGGAATGTGCCATGGCCCTGTGACAAGAGGATCAGGAAGTATTTGAAGATCAGAGGAAAAGGTCAGCATTAGTGGATCACAAAGAACAGGTTTGACAGGGCATAAGAGAGGAGACTGAAGCAAGATCAAGTCGGGCCTTATAGACCATGCACAGAATTTTGAGCTCTACCATCCCCCCCAAAACAGGATATTATTAAATCACTTTAATATGGGCATCATTGGAATTGCCATGTATGCAGAACAGACTGAGGGCTGGAAGAAGCAGCAGGGAAATCAGTGAAGAGGCATGAGGACTAGCTTTAAAGAGCTCATAGTTAGTGGAAGAGATTATTCCCAGTTACTCAAGCAAGAGTTTGGACTTCTCATCCTCACATGGAAAGATGAATGATCTCTACCAACAGTAGCCAAGATCCCCGACTATAGATCTCTTGTGGATTTTCCCAGTAATTTTCCCATCTATACAGCAGAAAGAACTCCTTAAGATTCCCATACAAATATTAAAACATAATCACACAATAATCATAAAGGAATGGCTATACAAATATGTGATATTGCTGCTGCCTAAGTTGACATTTAAATTATAGCTTGCACTGGGGAGAAGTAACACAGGGCTGGAAACTCTGTGTCTGTGTTCTCATAAAAGGCAAACACAACAACAATAATAATGGTTTCTGCGATGCCACACCTGAAAAAGAAATGTGGGAAAAGAGCCAAATTGGCTGGCAAGACAAGTAGAGAGGGTGGTACAGTCAGTTCACCCAAGGCCATGACAGATGGGCTCCTGGCTGCTGGCTGACAGTGTCAGAGTCGCATGTTGCTTCAGGCTCCAGCAAGCTCAACACAGTCGCAGGCAGCAAACAGCAAAGTCAGAAGGATTAAGTGATTCTGCTGCCTGAGTGTGTGTTGGCCCTATAGCAGAGCTTAGGAGATGCCAATTGGCACTCAAGCTGAAACTCCCATCTTAAAGAGAAACAAGCTCTCCCCTTTCACAGACCAGAATTTCTCCTTCTGACTTAACCCCTCCTAGAAAACCATTCTTGGCTTTGCAAACATATGTAAAAAGACAGGCCCCATCTCTCTGCCCTTCCCAATATGCATCTGAAAATTTCTACAAGGCACAAATGCAAAATAGTTGCCAATCATCCTTTTTGGGATTTGAAGGGCAACCTGCCAATTGGCTGCCTGCATGTTATTCACACTGCAATAGGAAACAAATTTCTTGCTGCAATTATCTTTGAATTTCTACTGTTTACCCCAGGAATAAACTAATTGTTGCTGTAAAACACCCTTTCCCACACTGTCCAGCACACATCTGTAAATTCCAAGAGGGACGGGATGAGCTGGTTGCCAGTTGGCTACTGGAAAGGAATGGCAACTGGCCAACCGGAAGTCAGTTTATTATTCATGGTGGAATAGAACTTGAGCTTCTTATTGTAAATACCATGCATGCTTCAGGTCTTACCTTTTAAGTGCACAGCTTGGATCTCAACCTGTAATAAGCCCATGTTTACTACTGGCTGTGAACTGACAGTACGGGAATAAGTTCCAGGTGGTATGTTAGATATTGATGATTACACATGGGATTTTTATATTATTAGAGGAATTCACAGAAATAGGATAAAATGCATTTTTTCCATCACCACCAAGTATTTGACCTGTAAGTAGAGGTTTAGTTCCAAATAACCTCTCAAGTTCTCTTCATTATGCTTCCCTCATCAAGGCTGAATGGAGGTCTTACCAATAGCACTTTCTGAAGTAGCTCACCCTCAGAATGATTATGATCTTGTGCCTTTGAAGAAACTATAGTTTCTGCCTGAAACCTCTTTCTCCTGCTTCCTGATTGTAAAAAGCATAAAAGTCTTTGAAGACCCAACCCAAGCATGGAAGGTGACGAGAGGCACACTTGTCCCATAAGAACACAGTAGACAACTTCACAGACAAAAGACCAACATGAGCCCAGTTGCTGAGACTAGAAGTGGGAGGCCCATAGGAGCCTATACTCGTCAACATGTCTTTCAAATATCATTAGCTATCCTTCATCCTCTGCTTCTCTCTGGCTCCTCTTTTAGACGACCAGCTTCTAATCACAGTGTCCAACATAAATAGTAGCTTCATGATTACATCACCTTCAAGGCAAGTGCTCACCATCAGTGATTATACGCTCTGTGTGGCTTAGATACTTAAGGGAGAATCTAATGTACTCCTGGTCTGTGTTGGCCAGCTCTCCCTGGGTCAGGTGTCCCACCCTGGATGAATCAGTTGTGGCTAGGAAACGGGTTCTATGGGATTAGCTACCCAGGCCTATCATTTCAGTAAAGCCACGGACTGGTTCATGGAAGATTTTGTGAGCAACACAACAAAATAATCTGTTATGTAACTCTCCACACTCTTGTGACCAATAATGGATGTGTCTGTCTTCCCATACACACTCCCATCCATTATGCTATCTATCCCCTTCCAGGTCCATATGTTAATTTCCTGCCAATTATCACTTGGCAGAGTCCCTGGAAATATAATAAATAGACTTTCAATCACTGTTTGTTGAGTAAGCCTTTTAAAATATAAATTAGATTGTGTCACTCCCTTGCTTAAACACTTCAGTGGTTTTTCATTGTACCTAAAATAAAATCCAAATTTCTTTTGGGATCTCAAAGGCCCTGCAGAATCTGGTCCCTCCTACATCTCAGCTCATCACATGCCTCTCTTCTTTTCATGCACGGTACTCAGCCACACAGGTTTCACCTTTTATTTCCTCTAGCATATCAAAACCTTTTAAGGCTCATGATCCTCTGTCTGGAATGTTCTCTCTTGTTCTTCACATGGCTGCCTCATTCCAGTTCCCCTGTCAGGATGCAGGTAAATTTTACTTCATCGGAGAAACCTTTCTTTACCAATCTCCCTTTCCAATAATATTCTCAATCACTCTATTCTGTTGGGATTGTTCATAGTGTTTATCACAATTTTGGGTTACTTGTTAATTGATTTACTTATTTACTGTCATATCTCAAGTTAAACTGTAATCTTCAGAAAGTAGAGACATGTCTCTTTTGTTCTTTCTAACAATATATACAGAACCTAACACATAATAAAAATTTGTCAATGGACAAATGTATCAGAAAACAATGATTCAAATTCTGGCTTGGTCACTGACAGTGAGCTTGGGCAGAGTGCTCTCCTTTCTACGTTTCCACTGCCTCTCCTGCAAAATCAGAAGAGTCCAAGGCTGATATAACAATCATTATACCTGTTCTCCTAAGAACTGCTCAAGGCTCCCTCTTGGAGATGCCTTCTCTAGCTGCAACCACTGCATACCTAGCCTAAAACAGTATTTTGCAGTAGTTTCTTAGTTCCTGGGAAGTCTCTGGAGATAAGAAGAAGTAGCAGTTGAAGAAGGAGAGAAGTCTAGGTGGAATTTTTGAGAATCCTGAAAATATCTTTTAAGAAGGAAGAAATTTCTAACTGTGTTTACACAATGTATAATATTAATGTTTATTTTGAACACATTTATCTTTTAAGCCCAGAAACATTACAATGAAATATAGCTATGCTATATGTAGAAAACTGTCAATATTTTCTTCAACAAAAATATTATTCAGGTGCTCACCAAGTGTCAATTATGTGCATTAAGGAGCATCATTCATCTACTACCTCATATAGTGTGACAAAACCTGCATGACAGAATGTGATTTCAGGGATCTCATTGAATCATGCCCCCAATATTTACATCTTTATAAGCCTCCACACTCACAGAGACTGAGCTTGGCCATGTGACCAGCTTTGGCCAATAGGACGCTAGCAAGAATAATTCAGTACAGACCTGATACATTCTCGCACATTGGAGCTTGCTCTCTTTAACTGTTCCTCCACAGAACCCCAACACCATGCTGCAAGACAATGCAAGCAGCCACACAGAGACACCCATGTGAAAGAAAATCTAGAACCACAGCCCCAGCAGAGGTATCAGGGAACAGCCAGCACAAATTGCCAAGATTGTGAGTGAAGAAATTTTGAACCTTCCAGACGTCTCCACAGTGACACCCCATAAAACAGAACCTCCCAGTCAATGAATAAATCATGAGAAAAAATAATTTATTGAATTTGTTATTATTTTAATCCATGGAATTTTGGAGTGGTTTGTTACTCAGCAACAGATAACCAAAAATACCTGGAGAAGTAAATATCATCTCATTTGCAAAAAAACTGCAACTGAAAACTAGCGAAAGATCAGACTCACGTCATGCTTATAATTCTGACTTATTCATCCTTCCTTCCTTGGCAAATAGCAAGTTAACCTTCAAAATACATCTACAGCTCCAAGGAAGAGGAGGCCCTGTGTGGATCACGTCCCTGCTCCCTCCACCCCAAAGCCACACATGGCTGAAAGCAGTAGACAGCCGACTGAAAAACAGCCATAACATCAACTGACTGGCAACCCAAGTGTGGCTTGGAATGGCATAAAAAATGAAACTAAACCTATTAGAGTTCCTCTCCTAA
The DNA here is from genome assembly GCA_004027475.1 of Anoura caudifer. Lineage (NCBI taxonomy): Eukaryota > Metazoa > Chordata > Mammalia > Chiroptera > Phyllostomidae > Anoura > Anoura caudifer. The sequence goes on from PVKU01006280.1 coordinate 50,893, forward strand.
GGAGTTTAACTGAAAATACTGAATGATTAAGGCAAATGGGTAGAGGAAACTGAAGCCAACATGAGCATGGTAAGATGGGGTAAGACAGATCATAACACACTAAAGCTGTAAGAAGGCATAAAATAAAATAATATAAACAAGCAGAAGCTATAAGGTAGAAAATACCATTAAAGAATTCAGGTAAATAATGTAATGGTGATATTCAGAAGCAGAAAGGGGGCAGAGGGCACAGAAGCAGAAAAAGGAGAAAGTGCTCTGTGTTGGAGACTCCACATGGCCCCTCTAACTGCCTGATTTCCTGATGGTTTCCCAGTTATTAATGTAAGAGGCTATGGTCTTTTAATAAAACGATCTTTTCTTAAAGTAATTTGAGTTAATTTTATATTCCCTGCAGCCTTGACAGTCACATTGAAACAAATTTTAAACAGGAAATAATTCCCATTATGGAAAATTCACCAAAGAATGATTATGATTTTTTCTAGTTCCTTTTAACAAGTGTGTAATTTCCAATGAGTAGGTTCCCAGGATTATTAGGTGGAGGCAATAAAGAGGGGAAAGCCTGGGAACATTTCCCATGACAATTTCTACCCAGAATGACTTTATGCTGGACCAAATAATTCCAGTGACCCTCATTATTTGATTGTCAGATTCTGGGTTTAGAGTTTAAGGGCCCAGTGCCTTCTTCAGACACTTTCATCGAATAACTTCTCATTTGACCTAATTTTCCTTGCACGTGAGAGTGCATGCATGCATGGTAACTCACTCCCAAAATCTGTACCACCCATGGTTAGCTATATCGAACCTTCCAGGTCTAGAAAAGAAATGAATAAACTAGTGTGGGGAGGGGTGAGAGGAGATGAGGAGATCAGGGCCTCAAAAGAGGTTAATCCTACAAATAAATTTTTATTTTAAACCTGTATTTGATTAGAAGATTTGAACCCTTAGAATAATTCACTTTGGTTTCTCTTTGTCAGATTTATGAAGTTCTCCCTTAAAAAATGTGTATATTGCTGAAAGATTGTAAAATGTAATAGCAAACAGATTACGCACTTAGGAACAGACTAAGCACAATTAGCACTCACATTCCTCCCACTCCTATAAATAACTTGGTTTCCTTTCCATGTCTGCAAATTTCATTAGAATGGTGGGGGGGAAGGGGGGGGAAGGAGAAGGAATAAAGAAAAGCCATCTGAATTTCTTTCTTTGCAAACTATAGATCCAGTCACTCAGTCAACAGCTTTGTACTTCCCAGGAAGGGAAACGGGGCTGTGAGAGGAGGCAGAGTTAAGATAATTGCTCCCACCCTACCCCCGCCAAACACCCCTAGCTTTGAAGGAAATTCTTCTGCATACGAATCTGAAATTCACCTGCTATATATATAGGCTGTTCCAGAGGGCAACCTGTTTTATGATTCTTCCACAATGAGCCTCCCACAATTTTAAATTCTATATGCTTTGGAGATGCTACATAATTCAGCAGTTACTGTTAATAATGTCTGTGAAAAAGAAAAAAGATTCTTAAACTCTCATTTATTAGAAGCCAAACACAAGTGTTAGTGAGAGGAAGATAATGGAAAGAGTGAAAGTCTGGAAGCATGAAATACACAAGTCGCTTCAAAGTCTCTTGAGTCCCCCTCTCCCTATCCCAACCCTTTCTAAGGAAAGGTTTATGCCTAAACATATTTGGGAGCTCTTGGGTTTATGTCCATTTTTAGGATGGGATTTGTTTTTAAAAAGTGTAGTAGAGTATTTGCTCCATTTTCTTGTATTACGTAAAGGCTAAAACATTCTTTTATCATTATCCAGATATTTCAAAGTACTCTTAAGTAAAACTTCTTGACCTAAAATTGTGTGTGAAACTAGGTTTAATCTGTAAATTCTAGGATAGTTAGGATTTAGCACCCAAAAGAACTAACTCCCTTCCTAATAAAATCTTTGGAGATCAATTTCATGGAGTGAGCCTTTTTTAAATCAGTAAATGAGACACAAAACATTAAAAAGAGTTGAGATCTTTTAAAAGCAAGAATTGTCTGATATGCTTTCATGTCTTAATCAGAGATATCTGAGTCCAGAGAACAAAGTAAGCTCAATTGAAAAAAAAAAAATCATTGGAAACATTATCTGGTAGGGGGCTAGTGTCTAGAGTCTATAAAGAACTCCTACAACTCAATAATACAACAAACACCCTGATTTTAAAGTGGGCAAAAGATTTGAACAGACAAATGGCCAACAAGCACATGAAAAGGTGCTCAACCTCACTAATCATTAGGGAACTGCAAATCAAAACCACAATGAAATACCTCTTCACATCCATTAGGATGGCTACTATAACAAAAACAACAACAAAAAAAAAGAAAATAACAAGTGTTAGCAAAGATATAAAGAAATCAGAACTCTTGACCGTTGTTGGTAACAATGCAAAATGGTGCAGCCATTGCAGAAAACATCATGGCAGTTCCTCAAAAAATTGAAAATAGAATTACCATATGATCCAGAAATTTAAGTTCACTTCTAGATATATCTCAAGATTTAAAAGCAGTATCTCAAGGAATATTTGTACACCCATGTGCATAGAAGCACTATTCACAGCAGCAAAAATGTGGAAGTAACCAGTGTCCATAAATAAATGAGTAGATAAAGAAAATGCAGTATATCCATACAACAGAATATAGCTCAGCCTTCAAAAAGAAGAAAATCCTGACATAGGTTACAACATGAATGAATCTTAAGGACATTATACTAAATGAAAAAAAGCCAGTCACAGAAATACACGCATTGTATGATTCCAGTATATGAGGTACCTAGAATAAGCAAATTCATAGAGACAGATGGTAGAAAAGTAGTGTGATGCTAAGATCTGGGAGGAGGAGAGAATGTGGAATTAGTGTTTAATGGGGACATAGTTTCAGCTTTGCAAGATGAAGAGAGTTCTGGAGATGAATGGTGGTGATGGTAGCACAACAATGTGAATGCACTTAACATTACTAAACAGTATGCTTAAAAATTATTAAGATGGTAAATTTTGTGTGTATTTTACCATAATTAACCCTTTAATTTTTAAAAGAGGTCATTATTATAATGCTAATGGGAGAGTTTTTCCTGACCCAGTTTCTAGAAATAGAGCAAGACCCTTCATAAGAATTAGAAAAATCATGAGGTGGCTCTTTCTCTTCCTTTCCCTCCCCCTCCTCTTCCTCCTCCTCCTCCTCCTCCTTCTCTCTCCTCCCCCCCCCCCAGGATTCTCTGCTTCTGCTCTGTGGCAGACAAACTCTGAAGTGGCCCCCAATGATATCCCTGTCTGCTGGGACTTAAGCTCTTATGTAAGCCCTCTGAGTGTGGCAAGCACTAGTGATTTGCATCTAACCAACAGAATACTGCAAAGAAGATAGTATATCACGTCTATGATTCCATTACATTATGAGTATACTGTAACTTCCATCTGGCTAGTAGACACTCTCCTTCGCTGGCCTGGATGAAGCAAGCTGCCATCTTCCAAGCTGCCCTATGAAGAGACCCACATGGCAAGAAACTGAGGCCCAGAGGCAATAGCAAGCTAGACAATGAATCCTACCAACAACTATGTAAGTGAACTTCCCATAGGCATCTTCACATGAGACTTCACTGTCAGCTGACACCTTGAATACAGCCTATTGATAGTCCCTGAGTCAATGAGCCCAGTTCAGCCATGCCCAGATTCTTGACCCATAGAAAATGTGAGATACCAAATGTGCATTGTTTTAAACCACTAAGTTTATGCTAATTTGTCACAAGTATATAATAAATACACATGCTCTCCTCTATATTTGTATGAGAAATATACACAAATATAGTTCTTCTCTATAGACAGCCTCCTCTACGAGGACTTTAGCTTTCACATATACCTATAATGGGGTTTGCACCTGGCCATGACATTGACTCTAGCTCCAGTATTGTTCCTCATAGGCAACCTAACTGCTAACAGGGTGTCAATTCCCAGTTCCTAGGGGCATCGGATTAGCACAGTTGCAATCAAACATTCACTGTGCCAGAGGGCACCTGCTGCTAACAGGTCTGCATTCCCACAGTCATCTGGACTGTAGCTGAAGGTAGACTTTTCATTTTAAGGGGTGTTAGCAGGAGGCCATTTCCAGTGTCTTGAGCGTATTACACCTGTCTTCTCTCCCTGTTTTTCTTTTGAAATAAAGTCAAAGACCAGATTATTAAGTTCAAAATTCTTCTATATATAAGAAATAGTATTAATAGTATCTAAGCTTGGCAACTAAAATAAATCTAACTCAGTAAATTATACATACGAACAATATCCACATTACCTAATCTTGCAACTAAGCCCCAACATCTCTAACATTTACATATTCTAGAGGACTTCCCAGGTGCCCTTCCCAGGTATTCAAAATTAAATCAGCTCCTAAAGTAACTTTTTTTTTAATTACTAAATGGTGAAATATTCCCAGTATGGTCAGTTCAACTATAATGTTTTATAATGTTTACCCCAAACTATATTTTCCTAGGCATAAATACTAAAAAATCATTCAATAATGCCCACTGTACCACTCTTTTTTCTTTTGTATGTATTTTGGCTAGCTGCCCAAAATACTTTTTTGAAGCAAGGCTATATTTATAAAATAAAGGGAGAAAAGTTCTTTCCTTTCTCCAAAGGCCTGTTTATTTTAAAATCGACAAGAGATGAGGGAGACATTTTGAAAATATAACCCATAAGGAGGCAGACTAGAAATCCTGGGGACCTCTGCTAGCTTAGATTCTTCTAGGCTACTCCTGAATAGAACTAGGGAGTATATATCAGCCTATGGGTGAATGTGTTTTGCTTAGATCAGGAGATAAATCGTTAAATTCTTTGGTGTTTCCAAACACAGAGCAGACTTCTACCTCTTCTCCAAAAAGTTGCATAATTAATAAAATTCATATCATTGAACCAATTCTTTGCTCTTTTTGCTTGCAAAAGTCAAAGTTTATTTTCCTATTCTTCCTTTGAAGAAAGACACTTGTGATAGATGGTGGATGACAGTCCAGGAATTTGACCAAAATGACAGTACACGCCCTATAAGCAGCTGTGGGTTGGCTATGGTTCTGTCTTTTGTGCACATCTAGAGCAATGCAGCCAATGGAAAATAATAGTCACATTTGAGTGTGCCATTAATCCAAAGGGCATTTGCATTGGGTGTCAAATATATACAAATGCAGTTGTCAGAGGTCACTTGGGCTCGCAAATACAGGAAAACAGATAGAAAAGCTTTGGCAATCTATAGTTTAAAACTTCTCTCTATATACATTATGTCCGATTTCGACTATTTAGAAATTGTGGCACATCCAAGGCAGGGCTGGAGAGAAGGCAAGGGTAGGGCCAGCTGGTGTATGGGATTCGAGTCAAAATCCATATAAGGAGATATGCAGTAGTCACCACTGTCCCCACTTGCTGTGTTCCAGTGGCTTGGCTGGACTAACTGCCCTAGATACACCAACATCCTTGCCTGGTCTGTGTGAGGCACTGCAAGAGAAGTCTCTTACAAGTGACAGCAGGGTTGGGAAGAAAGACAGCTGTGTTTGCTTCTTCCTTCCCACAATGAGTAGTCTCTTCCAGTTGAGAAAAGAGGTAATCTCAGATTAGAAGGTTGCCACCTATGGTCCTATTATTGGTAATTAATATATAGCACAATGATATGAAATAGGCATTTCCATAACCTTTAGCATCCCATAGATATATATCCATGTATCTACAATGTTCAACCAGGTCCCAGGGTCCATACCTTCTATCCCAAAGAACTGATATAACATAAAAAGGATGTTTTCAGTCTTTGGCTCTGTTTGAGAAAACATGATATACCATCTTGTTATAGCCCTAAAACAGTGACTTAGTATTAGATCAGTATCATCTGGGGGTGCTTCTTTTAGAATGCAGATTCCTTGGCTCCATCACTGGCTTCTGATTCAGTAGTCCACCTGAATCTGAAGCCCAGAAATCTATGTGTAATAGAATAAATGCTCAGCATCTATCAAGGTTATGGACAACTAGACTATAAGGGGCACCTTTGACTTGATCATACCAGTAAACTCAGCCTGCTATGTTCAGGAGGATGAGCGGGAGGAAGGACAAAGACTGGCCAAGGGACTCCATGCTGTGTGTCATGGATTTGCACACATATCATCATGTGTGATCTCCATGAGGAACCTGTAGGGGAGACTGTTTTTGTCCTATTACAGATGGGTAAATTGAGATTCAAAGAGTTTAAGTATAATTCCCCAGGGTCACATGCTTACTAAGTGGAGTTGACTGACTCCAACTTCAGAACTCTTCTTATCACATGGCACTGTCCCTTACACTCTCACAGGTTCTGGCCTTGTGATCACCAAGTATTAAAAGAGAGGTCAGAGGAATCGACTTGATGAAATCCACTCCTTTGTGAAGATATTCTGGATTCTTCTCACGTCACAAAATTATGGATTGTGAAGGGATGTTACAGGTCATCTAGTTAATATTCTCCTATTCCAGAAGAAGCAGCAGAAATGGAGAGCTGAAATGCTTTGCCTAAAGACACATGGTTACTGAGAGGGCCAGCACTAGAACCCAGCTCTTCTAATGTGAACTTCAGCTATTTTTCAGTTGTTATAGTGTTTTCCAAAATATAATCAGTCATTTCTTAAATATATCAAAAATTAATATGTGGCCATGTACACTCTTACACCAAGTTATTGTCCCAGGGCCAGCATGAAACAAGCTTAGGACCTCCTAAAAAATACACTCCTGAATTCCTTGATACTAAGCTGTGTGATTATATCTCCAGGTATCTGTTCCAGTTGGAACAACCTAGAATTGCTAAAAATTCTATTACTCTCTTCAACAATCTTGCCACACAGCTGCTCCCTACCAAACTTTGGCCTCCAGAATTATCAAGAAATTAGTCATAGTAACCTCCAACTTTCAGGAAATTCTGTGCTCACTTTATATGAATGTTGCTGAGGCCAATGAAATGGGAAGCCTGCAAAGTGGTACCTGTACCTGTGCCTGCCAAACCCTAAGGCAAAAGATCAGAGGGGAGAGAAAGAGGAAAGAAGGGATGGAAAGGGGGAAATGTATGTATGTGTTTGTACATGTATATACATATAAACTAATGCTTCCTCTTTCCATATCAGTTAACTTATTCTAAAGTTAATCTTTTCTCATCCTCTTTCCTGTATCACATCAGCAGTAGGATGATCTCTAAATTCATGGTACAATGACACCCAGACAGCCAAAAGAGTTCATTTGTCTGATTTAGGCATCAACTCCTGTGTAACAATGCCAACCATTAAATTAATGACTTCCCTGATGCATATATTCCTCAGTGTTTGCTGGGCTCCATGGGCTTTATGGAGTCCATGCGGATAACTGCATCTGCGTTACCAAGATCAGTGTCTGGAACACAGGTGCAGGGGATGACATGATATGACATTGCACAGCAAAATCATTCAAGTACTCTACACATGACAGAGGTTTCAAACTCCAAGATTCAGTTTTCCCAATTCAAACTATATTCAGTGAGTAAAAAATACTAAAATTAGTAAAATTAGTGAGCAAAAATAGGTTAACCACTATTCGTTGCTAACTAGTGCCAGATCCAAGAGAACTTCACAAAGACCTTGTAGAAAATAAATCAGGCCTCTCTGAGGTCAGAAATCATCAGTATATAATAAATAAATTAGAAGCAAAGAGGAAATTTCCAACACGTAGTGGAAATTCAGCAAGCTAATCAGAGAAAAGAGAAAGAAATAATACTTGTTTGAAACATGTTGGGAAAATGTGTGTGTATCCCATATGACTACAGTTGTATTAATTTTTGTATTCTCTCTACATTTTATATTTCAAAGTTCTATAACAACCATTTGCTATCTGGGATGGAAAATAAGTAAATTGTATTTTTTTAAATGTTGGGGGGAGGAAGAAAGAGAAGGGAGGAGGAAAAACACCTCATAAAATGAGAAGAGACAGGCTATTTCTTCATGGTTTTAAAACCACTGATTGAAAATGGATAAAAGTCAAATCAACCAGTTGTTTTGTCTCCATGACACTAAACACTACTGGTTTTACTTTTTCAAAGAATATCTTGAACTGATTAGTTATTTTGGCATGATGGAGACACACCACCATGTGAACAAGGAAAACAACACATGAGCAACTGGGGAAGGCCATGGCCATGTGGAATGATGTTAAATAACTTTAAAAGACCAAGAAATTAACATCTTAAGAAATTAACATCTTTTAAAACTTTCTGCAGAGAATTAGTATGTTCCAGTCAATGGGAAATTCCTGAAACTTTGGACTCTGAATCCCTGGGTTCTATTACCTACCCTTTTTCAACAGGTAGACCTATGAACTAAAGCAGGTAATTCAAATGTTCTTCCTCTTCTGTAAAAACTGGGATAGTAATTTCTATTCTACTCATTCTTGGTACAATTATAGGTAGGGAAATGTTTGGAAAATCACATTTTCTAAATTAGTGACCAATGATATAATTAATGTCTCCAATTATAATGTCCCTTCAAGAGAAGACAAGTGTTAAAGCGTGGAGACAGTATGTCAAGGATCAGAAAAACCTGAGTTTTAGTAATATCATGGTGTAATATCAGAGCTTAAACCAGCACCCAAGAACCACACAGACCTCTAAACTGGACCTCCCAACTACACTGTGCAGATTCTCTGCCAACAGCACACATAGTCAAGTGTTGATTTCATGTCAGGTGACCACCCTTGGTACTGCCAATTACTCCCCATTACAAATTCAGTTTAAAGAGTTTACATCACATGTGAATAGGGTAACATAAAATAATTATCTAGTTATGACATAATCATGTGCAGTCAATTAAATACTTTCCCGGGCTGTTTTCAATCATCACATGAGATGATAATGTGAGGGCCTTTATAATTGTGTTAACATTTGTTTTACAGAGAAATGGCAGTGGCATTGAGCACAGTAGCTTTATGGTGTGCCTTACACACTAAATGTTGACTATACCAGGCAAACACAAACTAAGCCACAACCCTGAGTGAACTGATGACAAACTGTCAGTTTCTGGAGCACACCCTTTGTGCTTGCACTTGGTTTTCATTCCTTACGTGTAATACATCCTCAATATAGTGGGTATGAAATTTTTGGATCATTCACTGACATTTAAAGTCTCTCAATAAAATAGAACGGTTATAACACTTAGCGTCTACTAGACGTGAGAGATTTTTAAGAGGTCTTTCGATGGAGCACTGTGGTAATGAAGTGAACAGCACGTTAGTAAGCTACATTCAGTGGAGACTACAAACAGGCTCTTCCCTTCTGCACCTAACCCAACAGCACCCCGTTCAACCCAGTCCTAGAGGCCCCTGACTACTTGTGGGCACAGTAGATCCCAACACCATCTCAGGACACTCTATACAAATGTGTGCGTGCCTTGGGCTCCTCCATTATCCAACAGAAACTGATGCCGTGAATAACCAGATGCAGCGGCAAGCGCCCCTGCTTTCCACAGGATTCTGTAAAACGCTGATGGAGCAGGAAACAGCCATAAAAGTCCCCTGAAATCCTCTAGAGATGTCCTGTAACATTTTCCATGGAAATGCCATAAAATATTCCATGCAATTAGCTTCACTTAAAGAAACATTTGTCAACTTGCTTTACCTTCTCAAAGGTGACATTTTTTTCTTTAAATATGTGTCATTTATAAAAATGTTTGCTGTTTTAACAGAATGCATAGAGATTATTATCACTCTGGGATTCTGATTGACAGCAAGCTAATAATAGGAGGATTTAGTTCAACTAAAGCCAAAGTAAAATATGTACATGAGGAGCAAAGTTGGGAGTGGTAGAGTATAGAATGTGGCTGAAAAGTTTTTTAAAGATGTTTTTTGGAAAATCAAAGTCCTACATTTTTATGGGTCTATTTTCCAGTTTCAGAAAATGTGGAATTTCCTAAGAACAGAAATCTTCACTGTTATCCTTGTAACCCCAGAGAATTCGTATGAATTAAAATTAACTCCCAGGCTCCTAATCTGATGCCCAGAAAATATGTTGCAAATCAACCTGTATTTCCCAAAGCAGGGGGCAATGTGGCCACGTAGTCACCACATGCTGAGGATGGAAAACAGGTGTGTGGGTGAGGCTTCCTGGCTGGAGCGCCTCATGCTCCATCCCCAGGTGGCTTATCCACAGGCTGCTCCAGACATGGGTCGCCCCCACCTTGGTGTGCAGTGATTTTCCACAGGGTGACTGCTGAAGTGCCGGATTACCACAGAACACTTTCCCTCCCCAAAGTAACAACACCTTTGTGTTCCTTCTATTTCTCCTGAAAGTCCCTGCCATCTGCAGCTGCTCACGACCTTGCCCAAGTTTGCCCAACAGCCATTTGAAACTGAATATTCCCTTGTTTGGGCTGACTGGGTTGTTTTATCATGTTTCTGCTCAGATTCCTTCATGTCGTTGGTTTCTCCAAATTCTTCTTGCTGTACTTTGGTTAGACTCTGCAGAATAAGGGGTGATGTGAGTGAGAAGCTTCATCCGGCTTTAAAAGGCAATTTTTAAAGTTTGGAGAGACTGGCCCAACGGAGCAGGGGCAGAACTGGGCCATGGAAGAAAGGCCAAGGAGGGGAGCCTTAGGCTCAGCGCATGTGACCATCAGGAGTTGCTGTTCAGACAGGCGCAGAAAAGCTAGAAATATAGACATGAAACTGAGATAAGCTGTCAGAAAACATGAGCAAAAGGCATACATCAAAACCTAATTTGTCAGGCTAAAGCAATTTTGAGAATGTGACCCACCAGGAGGGATCCGCTTGAGATCAGCAAAGGCAGCATCCAGGAGGTATTGGAAAGGGTAAAACTTATCAAGAGAATGAGCTCATAAGCCATAATGGGTACATGGCATTTTCTTGATAAATTTGTATGAACTGTGACTTAACTTCATGCAACATGAAAAGCCTGGGGTCTAATTGTGTCACTCTTTTGATTGGAGCCTTGGAGTCCTGCTGTACAACAAGATCTAAATTAGGGCTCAGGAATAAGCAGGATGTATAGATACAAGGACTAAGAGGTGAAAAGGACACTGCTGAACATCCAAACTGTTCCCAGAATGCCCAGGGCCCTGAGATAGGTCAAGGACTCTGAGAGAGTAGCATGTCACCTGTGATTGTACCAGAGCCTGATGCCAGCACTCCTGCTACAGGTCCTTCTCTTAGGGCTGACTCCTGCATCTAGCCCCCCATCTTATGTGTAAGCCCAGAATTTCAGTTTAACTTACACTGAAAAAAGAATATAGTCTCAGAAGCTGAATTATCTACTTGTGAATGAACAGTATGAGCTATCCTTGTTCAAAGCTGACAGTGTGAGCCAAACATATTCATCAGGATGAGCATAGAATATTGACGAGGACAGTTAATACGTGGTCTGATTGGTTCATGAAATCAGCCTAGGAAAACACAACAAAGTCATCTCAATAACAGGGATGGACCTACCAGTATACCAAGGGTGCTTAGTCCATCTGCTAAGGCTTCATCTCCCCTGGGTAGCACTTAAAAGGACACTGCCAATATTTACCTCTGTGAGTTTTCTACTTGTATTGCTCACATATCCCACTGACATATGCTTTTTTAAATACATTTCATCAGGCTACGTTCAGTCTTCTAAGCTAAGGAATCTTTCATTCCCCTTAAATTGTCTTTACACATCTCTGTAGTGATCTACATAAGAATATCTGATTTTAAAGTTCAACTCCTGGAGATCCATCTCACATCTCTATTTTCCAGTTCTCAGAGGAAGGAGGGTTGTCAGGTATTTCACTAGAGTCCTCAAGTATAGACACAGAAGTGGCTGGTTTTTCTTCTCATTTAAAACTTTGATGGGATTTTTTAAAAGTCTATTATTGCACTTTCTCATTTATATGTTCATATCAACCCACCCCAAGTCATTTTAGTCCTCCCAGGATGCTAGACACGGGAAGCTCTTTTTATCAAGGTCATTAATGAATTCACACTAACAAAGGAGCTTTATCTGTCTTACGTTCAATATTTACAGAGGCAAAATTGTGAACTTCTCTAGCAAAACCCTGGCAAGTGATAATCAGAAGTATCGAGGAAACAAATGAGAAAAGAAGATAAGTTGTGCAAATCAAATTCGTATTTTCAAAAGCCGAAGTTAAAAGAGTAAGACAGATTTAAGGGCAAACTCAGAATTATACAATGGAAAAATACTGCACCAAAGATTAAAGGCCTGCCTGCTAAATAGATAATGCCAAATTTGATGAGAAAATACATTTCCTTTCCTTTGAAACATTAGTTGATATTTTCCACTTTCACTGGAAAGAAATGAGCTCGAAGATGTCACTCAACACTTGGGGAGAGGGGCCTCCCCTTCCAGATGCAAAAGCACGGAGGAAGCGCTGAAATGTTTTTTCTATGAAGTACAAGCCCCTGGAAAGTTCAGGATCAGCTCACAGACTGTGAAAAATCTGCTTTGGGTCTTTTGTTGTTTGGCTGTGAACATGTTTCTCTCTCAGAGAAACTTGTAAAGAGGCTGGAAACAGGAGAGAGAAGTGGGTGAAAAGAAAGGACTTTTGCATTCCTGTGGGACAGGTCCTCTACCTCAAGGCTTTCACTTTGCTTTTGCCTTTGAACTCACCTTTTACCTGGGCTTTAATTTGCCATAGGTAACCGCTGATTGATCTCTCTCTCTCTCTCACCTATGTAGATTAGGGAACATATATAGCAATTTAGCTAAAATATTGTATCAGGAGACCTGAGGCATTTTCTCACTAGTCATCTCATCCAGTTTTGGCCCGTGGGCACTTTGCTTGCCTCCTATAACGTCTGCGCCAAGCTGAGTCAGAATCTCAGCCCTCTCTGACTTTTCTCCATCTTAGAAGACCACAAAGATTAGCCTATTTGTTCACAACTGTATGCTCTCTGCTCCAGAGGAAGTTCAGCTTCATGTGCAGGCTTCACACAGGTCACCTTGCTGTTACCGTCTTAAAATTCTTAATAATTTTTGAACAAGAAACCCTGCATTTTTATTTTGCACTAGGCCCTACAAATTCTGTAGCCAGGTCTGTCCATGAATCTTTTCCCCCACCTGAAAGCTCAGTCTAGTGGGGCAAACACACATTGCTGATGGAGAGAGCACCTCATTTAAAAAGCTGAGGGTGGCCAGCTGCAGCTCCAGCCACACACGCTTGTCACATTTGTCAAATATTCAAGAGCGTGCATGTATTTGCTTGGTCACTGCTCTAAGCAAAATAAGCGCCTCCAGCCATGTCACATGCTAGCATCCAAGAGAATTGTAGACCGTGATTTGCATTAATTGAAAAGTCGTGTTCAGACCTCAGCCCTTGCTCCCAGAAAGTTCAGGGCACAACTCATGAATTCCAGGAATGCACGGAAAGAGAACCAAAGAGCAAAACTGGATTTCTACCTAAGTTTAGAAATCAAAGGCTACTGAACCCAATGCTTTAGCTGAGGTCCTTTACTAGAAATGGTAACAAAACCTCATTTTCTCCTTTACATATTGTTTCCTAGCTTCATGTTGACAAGAACAAAGTGAACATGAAAAATATTATTTCCTGGCTCAGAATTTTAAAAAGTCTATTTTACTTCTATTGGGGAAAGATTTATCGCCCCCTCTCTGTTTTCCTATCTATATCACTTCCTTCCCCTTCCCCCAAATACCCATAATGTTGGAGGGACTGAGGTGAGGGGTTGAACTCTACCTTCTCCTCATTCCTCTTATTTCTTACCTCTATCAAGCATACTAACTGCAGAATGGCTGCTTGCTTGTGGAAGGGGGCTGTAGCTTATAACTCAGCAGACTTCCACTTACAGACTTTGTGACAAAAGGATGTGGCAGCACCAGTTCTTCAGAGTGGACCAACTATACCCACCAACCCTATCCCACAACAGAAACTCACACCTCTGTGTAGACCTGTGTTAAAATCTTAGCCCCAAAATCAGAAAACTCCAGATACTGGCTAGACATTTGATGATATTAAGAAGTCATTTTAACTTAGGCATAAAGTAGTGTTACGAGTATATTTTTCATAAATATTTATCTTTTGAAATACATACTGAACTATCTGGGATTTGCTCCAAAATAACCAAACTGGGGGAGTGGGGCTAGAGTAAGGGTGGCAGAGGTGACAGGTTGGCTGTGGGTTGGTAATTTGTGTAATTTGGTGGTGGGTTCAGGAAAGTAAACTGTGATACATGTATAACATTTTCCATAATGGAAGCTTTTTTTTAATGTATTTAATGTAGTGCATATTTATTTTGACTACCATTTCTCAGCTGTGCAACATCAGGCAAACTGCTCTCTGAGCTTATTCCATCTGTGTAGTTTTCACAGCAATCTCTGTCTTTTGGAGCTTGTTTTGAGAAATAAATGAGACAGTGCATGTACAGTAACCAGCATGGAGCAGACATGAAGGGAAGGCTCCTGCGCCATGGCTGGATGACTTCTTCCATCCCAGGGCATCCTTCAGGTAGAATCTGCTACTGGCCCTCAATGGAACAGATTCCTTTCTTTTGTCTACATGTCAGCCTGAGTCTAGACTGAGCTCAAACTTCTGCTTACTTTATGAAATCAGATAGGGCTTTAAGAATTCAGCTTGCTGAGTGGAAAGCTAGAGTCTTAATCTCCTGTGTGACCTCCCTTCCAACTCCTACCCCTTTCAAAAGAACACAAATATACATTTGGATTTTCCATAAACAAGAGCACGGGCCAAGCAGGTTTGTGCAGATTGCAGAAAAATGTTCCTTTGATTCAGATCCTGAAAATACATCTTTGAATGATTGTACTTAAGAAACAGCATCAACAAGAGCTCTCTTACCAAACCAGTTCCAAGTAAGGCTGCCTTTTACAAAGAACTAATAAAATGAAGTTACAGCAGCAGCTGATGATTATCTTAATGGCAATGATCTTCTGAACAACTTTTAATTAATTGCTTTTTTCACCCAACCTGGAGCTGAATCACCTGATCCACTGGAATGTTAATGAGTAAACAAAAATGAACACTGACCTAGTACTATTTACTTAGTTGATCTGCTATGTCGGGTTTCCTTATGAGAGGGACACCAGTGTAAATAAATACCATGATCTTCCAAGAGGGTTGCTGGAATCAGGTGGAGTAAATTGATTTTCTCAACATAAGTAATAGAGAAAAAGTATTTGCCAGTGTTTAACCTTAACAGTATTGTCTCCTCCACTTCCAACTATTTCGGTGGACCTTAACCCCAGTTCCCACATACTAACTTCTGGGGAGAACAGAGCCTCCCCTGGGTAATTCTTACATCACCAAGAGGCATCCCTTAAAAACGGCCTTTACAAATTAGATATGCTTTCTTTAAAGCAAGAAATATTAGGTTTGCGAACTGCAGCATGGTCTGCAACAGACAAGAATAAAAAACACAGGGCAGTTGTAGAAAAGGACTTGGAGGATTTTCCTGAGGTATCACTGAATAAGAAAAACAGTACTGCAAAGGAGCATCATACCTCACTTTCATGAAACACAAAATGACGACAACAGCCTAGGTTGGGAGGGGCCCATGCCTAAGATCACCTGAGTACAGGAATAAATACTGAAGAACACACGTTGTGGTGCTACCACAGCTTCCTGGTTGGGGTGTGTAGGCAGAGCTGGAACGAGGAGCAGTGATGTTGGGAAGGATGGGAAAGCACCACGCATGGCAGAGTCCCATGTAAGTCAAACTGTGTGTGCATGTGCCCGCAGAGATTTGTGAGAGAACAGACACCTAAATGATCACAGTGGTGGTCAGAAAGCAGCAGGATTCCACACGTCCTTTACTTTTTTTTTTAAGTTTCATATATTGTTAGATTTCTTTTTTTTTTTATTTCTTTTACATTAACCATATAGCATTTATATAATGAGGACAAAATAAAGCCTAATTGATCATGGGGACAAAATGTTACCCATTCAGGCTCAATTCAACAAATATTAAGCATTCTATCAATTTTCTTACTGCTCACATTGTTTGCCTCATGGTCCCCATAGTCCATCTTCAAGGCCAGCAATGTGGTATCTCTCTGACCTTGCTTCCAAGGTCAAATGTCTTTCTTTGACTCTCTCTGCCTCCCTCTTCTACTTGAAAGGATCCTATGATTACTTTGAGCCCAACCAGATAATCTAATATGATCTTCCCATTTTAAGGTCAACTGAGTAACAATGTTAATTCTATCTGCAACTTTAATTGCCCAGTCATGTTACCCAACATAGTCACAGGTTTAAGAACTAGGACATGGACATCTTTGGGGAAAGAGGACATTATTCTGCCCCCTGACACCAGTGTCTTCTTTCTATGTGCTAGAGTACTAGGTACTGGGTGCTGGGGATTGAAAGTGAAGGTAAACAAACACTAGACTCACTTTAAAGAAAACTTATACCAACAACCAACATTTAAGAAGCGTTCACTGTGTTCCGGGTATTGTTCAAAACACTGTATTTATCCATTCAACAAGCATCTACAGTGTGTTAGGCAGTGTTTGGGCACTGAGGATGCCACGGTAATAAAATGCACAGAAATCCCTGCCATCGTGGGGCAAACTGTAAACAAAACAAAATTATTTTTTCGTCAAAAAATTCAGAGTTGGGTACTTTATAATTTGCATTTACAGATGAGGAAACTAAAGCATGGAAAGAGTAACACGTTTCCTTAACAGTCTATCCAGCAGTACAGCTGGCTTTAAATCTTGGCAGTCTCTCCTCTGCATTATGTTGTGACGCCTCTTCCAGTGCTATTTTGCCACCCCACGAGAGGGGCCCAATGGGACATCGCAATTAGGAAACTGTGGCACACACGCTTGGACAAAGCACTAGACTGATGAACCGAGAAAGGTGTTTAGAAGGGATGTCTATTAAAACCCACCCTGGCCATTCCACTCATCATCCCAGGCCAGCCTCACTAACTTGACCTTCCTTCTGCCACTGTCTTTTACTTTGGTCTTAGTCATTATTATCATAGAACAGTAAACCCTTAGAGTTGGAAGGAATCTGATATAATTCTAAATCCTCTTCAAATGGAGAATGAGCCAGAGCCTGTGGTTGGCATCTCTCTTCCAAATCTAAACTTAAATCTGTTACGCCACGTATCACATTTCCAATTCTTTTTCTCCTTAACTTTTTTGTCCCTCTAATCGCTTAACACAAAATCACAATTGGTGCAAGAGCTGTCTGCATCTAGAAATTTCAATCACATTCCTTGGGATGTGGTCTTTGCAATACCAAGACTGCAAGGGCAATTAACTTTGGCAAAATAAGGGTCATACCTAATTTCCTGAGAAACTCATAAACTTCATGCAGTCCAAAATAATTGGACATCTATCAAAAGGGTTCATATTGCAATTCCCTTGAAAGATCATTATAATCTAGCAGTTTGATTAATTCCCCAGAAATATAAAGTTCAAGTGGATCAGCTTAGTCCTCACTCTGCTGCATAAAGAAAGGCCTGAGCTGCTGACCTCTGCACAACACTCCTCAGGCCTTCCTTGACCACAGGAAATTTGTTTCATGCCTCTACAGCCTTTTCCCTTGACTGATGCCCTGGAACAACCTGAGTCAGTGTAGACACTGAGCCTACATTTACTTACTTCACTGCTTTGAGAGATCTCGAACTTCACTTTCAAATAATGCCCACCTATTCAGTAACTCGAATGTTGGGAAAGAACGGGTGCTGGTAAACGTGTATTATTTCTTTTTTAAAAAATGATTTTTTTTTATTTTTCAATTACAGTTGACATATAATATTATACTATTAGTTTCAGGTGCATAACCCAGTGATTGGATGAAGTGATCATCCTAATAAATCTCCCACTCATCTGACACCACATGTGTTGATTACAGTATTACAGATGACATTCCCTGCGCTGCACTTTACATCCCCATGACTGTCCTGTACCTACCAATCTGCACTTTTCAATCCCTTCACCTCTGTCACCCAGTCTTCCCTGGGCACTCCCCTCTGACAGCTGCCAGTTCTCTCTCTGTGTGTATGAGTCTGCTTCAACTTTGTTCATTTACCTATTTCTTCAGATTCCACTTATCAGTGAAATCATATAGTATTTTTCTTTCTCTGTTTGATCGATTTCACTTGGCATAATACCCTCTCTAGGTCCACCCACACTGTTGCAAATGCTAAAATTTCCTTCTTTTTATGGTAATGCAACATTCCATTGTATATATGTACCACATATTTACCTTCTCACATCAGAAACACTTTGTATTTAATGATTTGCTTGTTTGTTTGTTTGTTTACTATACATATTTATGTGGTGTTTCTCATGTGGAAAAGATAACACACACCAGTGGAATACTCTGTGGTCAGGAGGAGGAATGAGGACCAGCGAAGGTACAGGCAGCCAGTGCTGCTTTACCTTGATGCTCAGGTGTCCGAGGTGGCCTGCTTTCAGCCTATCCCTCAATGTTAGTTGAAAATCAAGCCTTCCATGTAACCACTTGACAGTTTGAATATTTTGCTACTGTCCTTCATTTACCTTTGACCTTCCTAGTTCATTAAGGATAAGAACTAACCATATTCTAGGTCCTCATCAAAAAGTCTCAACATAGGCTCAAGCAATTAGAAACGTCCCTCCTGTTTTGTATGTAATGTGTTTGTTGACTAACTGATTTGGGGGTTACTGGAGGGAGCTGCATTTTTAAATTCCTTTCAGCTATTGTATTAACTCCACTATTAATCTATTTCTTCATGAGTATGAATCAATATTAGGAAACTACATGGAATGTTTTGGGCATCAGCTCCTTCTACCAGAACTGATCCTTAAAATAAAAATCCAAAACTGTCTTATTCCCTGGTCTTCCTTATTTCCTGGGCTGTTTGCCAAATTATCTGTTTGTCTTTATCCAGGTCTATTAGAAACTCTTTTCAATTTCTATACACAGACCCTTCTCAAAAAGTAGCAATGCTAATTTCCTGGACATCAGATCTGATGTTTGTTAACAGACATTGGTTTTCCACACTATATTTTAAAGAAATTAGTATATCATTACCCATGATTTATACCACTCAAGGGGGCCTCAAGGCATTGTTAAGTGAAACTAGCCTCAGCCAACTTTTAAAAGTCATAATGCCCTTCTAGCATTTACACAGGGACATTTTTATCTATTCTTTCCCTGAAAAAAGATCACATTGCTTCATAGCCCAACACAAATCACTAACGAGTGTTCAGGGTAACACAGCCCAGCGAAGGCCATCTACTCAGCAGCCAGGCTCAGCAGAGGTGTGTCTGCCCAGAACTGAAAACATATGCCAGCTGCTCTTGTCCCAGCCCACTCGTATTTTGAAATGAATGATTCAAACCATTTCATTTACTGTAGGTACTAGAGATGCTATCCACAGGTACATTGTCACCTATGAACAGTTTAGTGTCTTGATTCCACCTGGAAAGTGCCTGCCTCATCACAGAATGCCAGTGATTCATCAGTCCCCTTAGATATTCACAGCATTGCTAACATTCAAACAAAAGTTGAAATACCCTTTCCAACGATGCCTGAAAGGACACAGTATGCACCTGGTTGGCAGAGAAGGAAAAAAAGCAGGATAGACAATTACCAGGATTTGATGTCTTGCTTGCAAACACACAAGCATATTTTTTTAAGTTCTACAATATGCAGATCTGCTGCTTTGGGTGTCATTTATGATACTTCAGACTAAGTAATAGCCTGCTTTTGTTGTCGGCTTTTGCTTTGACTTACCTCTCAATTGACTCATTGATTTCTAGACTCGAGTGCCAGCAACACAGCAAGCTAGCAAAATACCTAGGTCCGGAGCACTAAATAAATTACTCGATGACTCTCTATTGCTGCCACCAGGACTCTGAGCAAAACTGCAGAGTAAAGGTAGTTTGGGTTTCTCAGTTCAATTTGCTTCTTCAACCAGTTTCTCAACAGAAGCACGTATGATTTGGGGGCATGACAGATTTTTTCGTGTGGGCCTGTCCCCTGCACCTGCAGGATGTTTAGCATCCGTTGCTCTAGACACCAAATGACAGAAGTACTCTGCTCCAGCACACACACACACACACACACACACACACACACACACACACGCAGACCACACAAGTCCAAACTCCTAAAATTCCCAGTCTTTCTGCTGCTCTGTAGCTGTCCAGAGTACCCACCCAAATACTCCACTCTTCCAGATATTTCCCAACTTATTCATGTCCTTTCCCCCTGCCCCCAAAAGCCTAAATCATAATGAAATGCCTCAGGCCACACAGTTCAATATAATCTTTGTTGAATTAAGGATTAATAAGTGTCTTGATCTCTGCTGTTTGTAAAGATAAAAGCAATTTAACAATCCAATTAAAGTAATTAACAGTAAAGCCTCAATGACTAACAGACTTAATCTTTCCAGCATAATTGTACTTGAAGAAAGAGAAATGTCCCCACGCATTGTCTCCCCCACCTTCCCACAAGACATTCGAGAATTCAAGACTCCACTTATGAGAAGTAGGTGACTCCCTGCATGGTTGAAAACTTCAAGAACTCTCTTTCCAACTGTGAAAAAATAAATGACTGCAGCAACCTCATTCCTCCCGTGTCATTGAGAAAACCAAACCCAAAACAGCTGACATTCACTTCCCATTCTCAAAGAGCAAGGCAAAGTCAAAATTAAGGGAGAAGAAATAAATGGTCCCGGTATCTTCAGGTTGTACTTAAAATTCCTGGGTCTTTCTCACTTTCCCTCTGACAAGCTAACAAGAAACCCAGGATATATCTTTTCTGCAAATGTCCTGGGGTTCATTTTTATTTGGCTGCTGAGGAAAAATGTCATTTTAATCAAGTCTCATTAAATTCAGTCCCTCCTCCCATAAAAATTATAAAAAAATTCAAAGGCCAAGGATATGGCAAATAATATCACTCTTGGGAGCTAGTACATAAAATTTTGGAAGGAGAAAAGTCTTGACTTTCATTTTATGAAATACCACAGTCAGGGCTTTGTCCTTGTGAAATCCTATTGCTGTCTTCAGTACTACTTCACAAATACTCAGTTAAAATACAAGTGCTCTTAAAATGATTTGAATTTTTTTTTCCTTGGGAGAATTCTGATACTCTCATTAAATTGATTCAGTTAGTTGCAAATAAAACACCCTGTATGATCTCCAAGTTACTTTCCAATTGCCCCTCAGCATGGACTTTTTGCTTTGACGTCACTAACAGCCACTGAAAGCAAAGCGAGGCTGTGCTCAAACGAAACTGCACTGAGCAGAAAACACACCCGTATTGCTTCTCTCGTAGCTGTTGCACGTTGGTGGTGCCATTCATCACCACGCTTGTGTAAGGAGCCATCTGAAGATGGAAGCCCTTCTCTGCAGGGACGGGAGGCAGATTATGCTGTTTTTCCTGGATAAGAAGTCGAAAAGCTCCCCCTTGGATGGCAAAACCTCTCTACACCGTTGTATGGCTGTTACATCACAGCCCTACGATTCGCTCCTTTGAGGGACCTCCATCGTAAAGCTTGGTGCTATTCTTGAAGATGCTTTTGTCAAAATTACTTCGCTTAATCAGTCAGTGATTTTGTCTTCCATAAATCATCCTTTCCAAGTGGAAATTACAGTTCCTAGCTAATTAAAATGTTACTTATCGGGCCTCAGCACAGACAGCAAATACAACATAACACATAAGAATTGTTTCCTCATTATTGTTTTATGTATATACATGTGTGGGAAAAAATTTATGATACTATAAAAAAGCAAACAGAAAAAGACAATGTGGGATCAACTTGGTTTGTTCACATTCTGTTATTCATATGTTAAGCCTTCTAGTCCTACACTTTAAAATATACCTTGTATTAATTAAAAATAACAAAAGGTATAAATAATCGGACAATGAGCAGCAATGTATCTACCACCAGTTTAAAAAATAAAGCAGTATCAATACAACTGAAGCTCCAAGGAACCTCATTCCAATTATATTTCCTCTCAGTCCCCAGAAATTAAACACTCTCCTGAATTTGGTATTTATTATTCCTATGCATTTCTTTGTACTTTTAGTAGCCATGTTACTCATGTATATGCCTCTAAACTAAGTAAGTGGTAGGTTTTCACATTTCTGTGGCATCATACCCTATTTCTTCTCCTTCTCCTTGCTTTTTGATGCCGTTCTTTTGAAGAGCTTTATCCTGGTAGAGTCTTACCATGGACATAATAGCAAAAGAAAAAGCACACATAATTTGTTGTGTTTGTTCTTCATCTGCACACTCATTTCCAGGGCCTACTTTTAGCCCCTGTGCCCTTCATTCTTGGATCAGTATCCCAGTTTCCTCACTGGCCTCCCTGCCTCTAGTCTCCTCCTACCCCAAAACGATTTCCATTACATCACCAGACATGCACCTAAAAACCTCAATATGTTCAAATGTGCAGAAATAATTAGTGAATATCTATTCTTGACAACTTCAAGTCCAAGCTCCCTTGTCTAACTGTCAAAATGGCAGTGCTGTGCCCATATCCCTCAGTCCACCACGGAGGTCACTGCCATGAGCAGTTCTCACACACATCGATGGTTTCCTGCTTCAACTGTCTGCTGCAGTTCCACCTGGAGGCTTGGCTACAGGTACAAACTCAGTCCAAAGGGTCCAACCAGAAGTGCAGGGAGTTATTACTCCAGGCCATAAGGAGGGACAGAAGCTGGTGGGTAAACACCCAGCTTTCTCATCCACAAAGGAATAGTTCTGAAAAATGTGTCACACGACCAAAGACCTTAGCCAGGGTTTTTAGCAGGACAGAGCCCAGTGCTCCAGAAAAACTCATTCAGTAACCTGTTCTTCACTGGCTTTCCTCCCTTCCTATCCACCCATCTACTCTCCCCATGTGCCTGCTGGGTTCACCTTCTACATAAGCTGCTGGAACTTGAATCCTTGCCTTGGTCTGCTTTTTTAGACAACTGCTACAAGAACTGGCCATAGACAGTGACACTCAGGATGAGATTCTGGAATTGGATCACTTGCCCACCACATGTCAAGAGGTACCTCTTGCAGATGGTGAGTGGGACAGTGATGATCGTGGTGGCCGCAGCTTCTCATTTCTAAGATGCTCACCTACAGTAGATCAGCTCCAGGCCAAAGGGAACGAAGAAGGCTTGTGTACCTTCTGTAGTACTGGACAGATGTAAGAGCAATAAGACTTATACAAATTGTTAAGCTGGGTAGGTTTTGTTAACTGTCCTGGAAGCCTTAAAGAAAGAGGATGACATGCTGGGTCAGCCAGCCATCAATTCACGGCAAGCTGTAGGAGGCAGAAAGCCTGCAGGCAGCTTTAGAGAAACCTATGCGCCCTGCAGTCATCAGGCAAACTGTGCTGAAGATCAGGCCCTGCTTTGACTGGAAGAGTGGGTGGGTTACAAAGAGCCTGGGCTCCCAGTCGGAAACATCTCCTAAGTAAAACCGAGCCCTAAAAATGGAGCAATAGGATCCTGAGACTTGGGATGGGGATTTGGGGCATTGGCACCTTTTGGAACTTTGAACTTTCAAAATCCCATGAACCCACCAGGTTCTCAGAAGCAGCCTCTTGTCCTTGTTAGCGAAGAACCACCTCTCGTGGCCTGAAGACCGTCCCCTAAGAAAGATGACATACAGAATGACATCTGGCCACTCAAAGTGTTACCCTAATTGTCTCATTTCTAGACCAGTAGTTCTCAGCATAGCACAGGTGAGGAAGAACATGTGCTACCAGGGGAGGAATACCAGGCTTCCATGGAATGCAGTCTGATGAGCACTGCAAAATCCACACACTGTGAGTACCTGATATCTATTCCAGCTTCTGGTCCTCAGCTTTCCTTGGAGCCTCTTAAAAGTACATCAATCAGGCCTCTTGCTCTGGGCCTGAACTAAGGAAACAAATAAGACCTTTCAGGAAAACCTAGAAACTGTGCTGCTCAGAACATCAGCCCCCTCCTAAGGTTGGCAGTATTCTCACTGAGAACAGCCACTTCCCCTGAAGTCTGAGGTCTCGATTATAGCCCTCATAATGATGGTTCCTTTTTTTCTAGTCCTCAAAGCTTGGCACACGGGGAAATCTCTCAGACTGAATGGAGAAGCTTCCCTATGTGAATTCAGAGTTTCTTAGGAACCCACATGACACGTTTCACCAGCGTAAGGCAAGTTGATTTTCTGCTGGACTTAAAGTGAGAAAAATGTTAAAATAATTTTCCTCTACAAGCCCTTACAGAGTCTCTCTCCTTTGAATATCTCATACTGTATGGGAAGGGGACAAAAGGAAGAGGAATGATAAGTGACGAAATAAAAACAAAGGGGAAAAGACAAGAAAAAGAAATGGAGAAAGACCGAGGAGAGGTATCAGAAAGCTCACAGAAGATGTGGAAGGTGTAGGACGCATTTAGGGTTGCCTGTCAGCTTTCATTTCTCCCCTTCTCCTGGTTGGCAAAGACCTGATTACGTTCAGACATCCACCTATTCCACTGTCACCCCATCTCGCTCCAATCCTTATGATTCCAAAAAGGGCCAGCGATCCCAGCCAAGGAGCTGACCCCAGTGGACGCAGGTCCATCACAGAACTGCCATTTTCCTTGCCACTGACAAAGTTTAGAAAGCGCCTGTGCCCCATTTCTCGTCAGGGAGATACCAGAAGAGGTCACCCATGGAGCTTCTGCTTCTGCAAAATGTGTCTCTTCTTCTAAGGAAACACGGAATGAAATGGCCCCTTTTTGGCCTCCAGCTACGTTCACATCTGGAGGTGATGCTAGGAGCTGCTGAGGCCATTCTCCAACCACAAGGAAAACGAGCTTTAGAAAGCTGCCTTCATTGGCAGGGACAGAAATGGAGAGAGGGAAGGACACTGGGTTCTAAAATTAGTCATTTTTTCCTGTGGCAATAAACAACTCCAATGTGTTAGTGGCTTCAGGCAACACATATTTACTTCCCTTTGTCATATGAGGGCTGTGAGACTTCTGGACCCTGGTCAACCCCAAGTGTCTTCTTGTTCCAGACCCAGGCGAAGGAGCAGCTGCTGTTGAGACCTGCTGTTCTCCTGGCAGAAGGCAGCAACCTGAAAAGAAACAGGAGCCAGCCCACTCCATTCACGTTCCTGTGCTGATGTGTCACACCTGCTCTCTCACCCCTGGCTAGAGCATGCTGTGGGCCAAGTCCAAAGTCAGTGAGGAGGGCTGGGATCAGGGGAAAGAAGTCGGGGGCATGGAGCCTACACTTCTCACAGGGGTAGGGGAAGTCATGTGAACATTAATCCTGTTAGAGAAAGAATCGCTATTTAGAAACAAAAATCTAAATCAGCCAAAGTCCTTTAAAACATTATTGAATCACCAATCAAAGGTCTCCCAGAATCCCATTTCTGGATTTCCATGTATATGAAATAATATACTTTATGGCTTCAGTCTTAGTCTTCCGTGAATTATACATTTTAGGGAAGAATATCTCAACCAGCACAGAGAAAACTCACAATGACTTGCCCCTGTTCAGAAGTGCAGGAAGGAACTGAAACTGTCACTAGACCAGATGAAAGAAAACCTCCCCTATCTCCAGGCACTCATTCTCCAGGTCAAAGCTTTCCTCTCCAACTGTGTACACCTGAAACTCCACGCACTGTGGAGTTTCACCAATATAATACTGTATGCCAACTGTAACTGGAAAATAAAAAATTATTTAAAAAGGAAGGAAGGAAGGAAGGTAGGCAGGCAGGCAGGCGGCCGACCATGGCTTCCTACAATCTTGGGATAGCTCTGAGCCTGGGCATCGAAAAGACGACTATAACCAGGGGCTTCAAGCAGTATGATGAACGCACACGTACATTTTATAGGTTTTGTTTCCATTTAATTAAACCCATGCATGCGTATCGATGAGTCTGAGAAAGAGAGGAACTCACACTGACATTATTTTTCTTTCCCCAGTTCCATCCTACAAGAGGAAAAATAAAACGCATCTGTTTATATCTTCGACTTATTCATTCTTTCACTCCAATATGGTCTGTCTGCCAGGTCAAAAAAAAAACTAAAAATTGAAAAAACATGCATATAGTACTAAATGTATACATACATATCTGTACATACAACTTACACCAAAGATGGCAAATTTTAAAGTCTATTTAGCTGACAAAACACAACTTCACAATAGACTGGGAGGGGGAGACCTAGGAGAACTGCGTGAGCCACTGCCACAACCAAGGATGACCTTATACGAACTTCCACTGAACTCGGGGGGGAAATTAATGAAAACCTTCAAACTGTACAAGAGCACAGAATGGAGGGGATCACAACAATCATCTTTTGTTTTGTCTCATCATTGTTTTCTTTCCTTTCCTTTTTTAAGAACATTGAAGCTGTAACCACAGAGGTGACTGGAGAATCACAGCCCTCCTGAAGTGATATCCAAACAGAAAATTTTCCAATACATATCCTAAAATCACAGAGCATGTAATTCCACATTAGCTCCAGGAAGGCAGCATCTTTGCTTGGGATATGGAAATTTGGAAGCTCATTGCTATAATCTGTGGTTATGATTTCAAGCTCCCCCAGTGATGCCGGGAATCAAACCACAGACTCCCAGCACTAGGAGCCTTTATTGTAATCCAATAAAACCTTAACAACCAGTCTTCTTTTTTATGATAAATTAAGGGCCTCATTGCTTTGAAGCAGCACCCCCCCACCTCTGCCCTAGAGTTTACCTCCCTGTGGAAGCAGTCCTAGAGAAACACTGAATTCAGATGGCGGGGGCGGGGGGGGGGGGGGGACAAGAGCCCAGATTCCCCACCTTGGCTTCACAGACTCAGAAACTACAAAGCATTAAAAAGCTCTCTCTTTTAAAAGAACTGATCTCTGAAGATGAGCCTCTGCTTGGGACTTTGACAATATTTTACAAACCATGACTTCTGAACATCACACCTCAGTCACAGAATGTCACCTTGAAATTATAAATCTAACATTTGGCACTGAGGTCATGTGTCCTAGTCACCCACTTTTAAGTTTATTTTATTTTACTTTTCCTATCTGCCAATTTTAAATTTTATTCAAAACTTTAAATTCTGCCCAAGTTGCCAGCATTTGCTTCGCTGCTATGTCATCTTTGTGAACTCATTTATTAACAGAATGATCTTGAAACTCAAAATAAACTTAAAACAAAGCACAAATTTATTTCATGGCCATAGTTCCTTGCTCAGATCCAAGGCACGAAGATGTTAAATCATCCCCAAACCTACATGTGTATTTTTAAAGGATTCCCGAGGCCAACCCAGAAAGGGAAGTTCAAACCTAGCGGTAGCCCTAAAAACAAACATCCATTTACAGAGTGTTCATTTTAATATCCCTAATGATATGAAAGTGAAGGCCAAAGGATATGGATGAAAGAATAAAAAGAGCTAGAAAGATGGAGGAGAGACAAAAAGGACAGTCTGGCCAGCATGGAGCTCGGCGCTCAGCTCCCTCTTCTGCGTTCAAATCCCGGGAAAGCCAGTGAGAAAGTCAGCCCTGGGAGCCAGCCCAGTCCCTGCTCCACATTTAAAGACCCAAGAACCCTTTATGCATGCACAGCTTTCCCATATCAAGTGTATTCTGAGTTTATCATGATTTTCTATAAACGAAAAAAGTGAAGAAAGTCATAATTTATCTAAGCTGTGAAATTTTAGATATAAAATGCTTAAAAATCAGTGGTTTGAATTTTATATTAGTCTTAGGTTTTTTTTCCTTTTCGCCATGCCCCCACCCCCAAATCCCAAAGGTAATAATGACATTCTGTACTGCATTTGAAGGTAACAGATGACTTCAGCCAATGATTTCTCCCTCTGTCCAAAGGAAACAACATGTTTTGTGATTCCTAGATGTGTCCTGTGAATTAGGTGATTCAGGTAAATGTTAAACCTGATTTTTAACACTCCAGTTAAAACACATATATTATGGTTATATATGCTCTCCAATTTTTTAAAAAATCATATTGCTGTAATTTTTCTTATACATCAATACAGATGTACACTTGACCTAAGTTAGTTTATAAAGTTATGCAACCCTAACAAAAATACTGTCAGATTTTTCCTCAAAAGCCAGACTTTTTAAGTTGATTTTTAGGGTCATCTAGAAACACAAATAAGCAAGAATAGTAAACAATACCATGAAAAAGAAGACCAAAGAGATAGTGAGGGTAAAGAATTAGCCCTGCCAGTATTAAAACATATTAGGAAACCACTGGAATTAAAACAGTATAGCCATAAATTGCCACAGGACAATGGGACGTATTAGAAAATCAAGAAACAGACCCAACTGCAGATGCAAAATTAATATATAATAAAAGCAGCATACCACATCATTGTGTAAAAAATAGCCTATTCGATAAGTTATACTGTGTTAACTAAATAGCCATATTTAAGAAAAGTAAAATTCGATTCTTACCTCATATCATACTGCAGGATAAACTGCAAATGGATAAGATATTTAAATGTAAGAATTTAAACCTATACTATTAAAAGTGAATGCCTTTACAACCTGCAAGTAAACTTCCCTATGCTGCAAATTAGAATGCAGTAAGAAATTAAATTTGGTAAAGTGAATTATTAAAATAAAATTTTTACATGATAAAAGGTGACAGAAGTAAACTAAAAGACAAAAATATTGTAATTTTTATCACAAAGTTTTAAAATCTCTACTATATGAGGAGCTCCTTTTAAACATAGGCAAGTAAAATACTAAGTACCCTATTGAAAAATAGTCTAGATTAATGAAAAAATTCACAGAAAGAGAAATGCAAATATCTCTTAACCATTACAAAGAAATGCAAAACCAAAACTACACTAAGCCACCTCTTCTCAGCTATTTTTCTGTCAAAAGCCAAAAATTTGAGAACATATTCTATGGACAAGTTGTGAGACACAGATAGTTTCTATGTTGATAGAGGCAATGAAAGAGCATTTCACAATACATAACAAAATTACATGTGCATTTACCATTTCACTGAATGACTCTGCCTCTCGGAAGCTGTCACAAAGCTACAGTTAAATAAAGGGTATGTGCACCAAGCTGTATATACTGCAAGACTCTGTAGTAACAAAATACAAGAAATAACCCATCTGCCCATTAGAAGTCTGACTGACTGAATAACCTGTAGACCATCCACACAAAGGAGAACAGTATCTCTGTATTCTTCTGTCACGTCAGTTTAAGGATATATTGTGAAATAAAAAGAGCAGGATGAAAAGTTGTTGCATATACTATCACTCATCTAAAATAGGTAAATGTAAGAATATATTTAAGTAACTGCTTGTATTTTAAAATGAACAGTAAGATAATACACTCAATTTTTAAGAAAAACTACATATAGTAACAAAAAAGGAAAATAAATGGAGTGGATGCATCAAGGGAAAAAGTCAGCCTTGTTTGAGTCTACCTCGTTCTGGATATTTACCTTTGACACTGTGTAAATGTTTTCCATAATTACAAAATCTAGTTATTATGTTAAAATACAGTGCCAAAACTTTTAAGTAAAAATAAAGTAATGGTCTTAGTATATATCTAGTTGGTGGCACGGTCAAACAGAGAGAAACTAAACTATTCTATGTAACTTTAAGCCAAAATTTGTCTACACATTCTTGAAGAGTATACTCTAAATATGCTAAGGAAAAATAAAACTACCAAAAATAGTTGTATACTCTTTGCTGTACTCAAATACTTGGCAGTCATGTTCGTAGTGTTATTCCCAGATTGCTGGGAAGACATTAAAGCATAAAAGGGTTGAGCATTTGTGTGATGCTCTCATTCTAGAATTCCTAGTGTTGCTGAGTACTGAGGTTCCTGGAGTAAGAAGAAGAGGGTTGTTATGTCAAAGTAGGTTAGGTAAAAGCCTTAAGTGATCCTGAATTTGAACTGGAAATACCGATAAAAACTCATGAATTTTTATCTTTAAAAACATGTCTCTATATTTCCTACTATCGTCCACTAAGAAAGCCATCCAAGTAGCAATGATGACCCCTACAGACTAGATTGTGGTGTCCAAATATTTTTTCCCACTAAAAAGAACCAGGACTTCTTGTTGAAATGGCTGTTCACAGATAATGGAACAGGAAAAGTGTAGATGAGGCTGGAGTCATACAACATATGATGAGGACCGTTCAAAAGACTACAGATGTCTTGCAAAAGGACTCAGGAGTCGGCCTGAATAAGCTCCTACTCATCAGAGTAGGATAATTTGAACATCAATAAGGGAAATAACTGCAATGAAGTGAAATATACAAAGGGTATATGGTTTATGTATGCATACATGTCTGTCTGTCTGTCTGTATATAGCACAATCTGTGATATCACAATGACCTCCCCAAAATAAATAATCACATTAACTGATCACAGTTGGAGAATGCTTACTAACTCATTATTTTAAAAGCTAATAAACATAGGCGGGGAAATGAAGCATTTATCCTGATTTTTCTATATGAATTATACCATTTGAGAGAACAGTTGTCAAAGAGGAGACATTTCTCTTTATAAAAGTTTCTAGTTAATACATTTTAGAAGTTGCTAGAATTAGACTGTAGCAATTTTGGAAACCCCAAGTGGATCTAGTTTGCTAACAACAACATTGGAAAACACCACAAAAAGAGAAAAACAAGACTCCCCCCAAAAACCTAAGCCCATCCACAAGACTTCTTTGTCCTTCCCACAATTGTTAGGTTTATCTTATCAAGCCTCCAAACATAACTAGCAACGTATAGGAAACACAGACGACGGAGCCTGTGGGGTACAACCAGCAAAATCCAGACTCTGGACAAATGACCCAGTTTATTCAAGGAAAGGGAGAGAAAAGAGAGGGAGAAAGAGACAGAGATAGATAACTCAAATTAAGTTATTTGTAACCTGTGGTAATTATTTGGGTCCTCATTCAAATGAATTATTTAAAAAGAAAAAATACAAACACATATTTCTCACATTGACTAGGTATTTGATGATACTAAGAAGCCTGTAATTATTTTCAAGTGGAGTAATGGCATCACAATTTTATTTTTGGAGCCCTCATCTTTTACAGGTGCATACAGAAACAGTATGGATAAAGTAATATAATGTCTACAATTTACTTCAAAATAATAAGGGGGAGGAAAATGAGTGGGCATATAGATTAAAACAGGTTTGGCCATGAACTGCTAACTGTCGAAGCTGGGGGATGGGTACTGGGCGGATCACTGCACAGTTTTCCTTTGCACATGTGTGAACGTGTCATGGCTAAAATTTAGGGGCAGGGAAAAACTTTAAATATAAAATGTTTAGATAGCACCTAACACATAGGAAGCCTTCAGTTAGTTATTAGTAATTAGCTGTTAATGTTATTTTGTTACTTTAGATATTAGCAATAGCAAGCTTAGTTTTCTCAAGGACATTTTCTTTTCAAGTAATGAATATATGTGTGCATACACATATATATGTATGTATATCTGTATGTGTGTGTATATCACAAGCCACCATTCTTATCATTATTATCTCAAGTTCTAAATAAACAGGTTTTACAGATGTATAGGTTATTAGATTCGAGACTAGCAAACAACTTCATGTAAGTGAACAGGGCAATTTACCCCATGTTTTTCAAGGCTCAACTGTATTGCCAAATGCAGACACGTACACCAATTTATAAGCCCACAAGAAGTTGACAAGAATGCCCAACTCATTGTCTGAAACTTGATTTCAACAGGTGCCACCACTGAGTATATTCTTCTTGTTTTTACTTTGCCACCTAAATGGGTTCCAAAACTGCATTGCTATGTTATTTTCATTTAAAGTCTTTGCTTGTCAGAGTGGATTTTTTTTATATTTTAATAGCTATGTCTACATTCATTTGCCAAATGGTCATATTCTTTAGCTATTTTTCCACTAGGTATTTAAATTTATGTGCAAGACTTTCCTATGTTACATTTAACATTTAGTGGCAGGATGGGTACATTTTAAATGCAGTCTGAGTGAGCAGGGCTCACTGTGGTCTCCTGCAGGGAAAAGCCTCGGTAGGGTGTTCTAGGGGACTCGGTCTGCTGTGAGGAACCAGTTCAGTGGGTTCATGCCATGGACGATGCCAACACAAAATGGCCATCTGTACAGTTAGAAGAGAAGAATCAATGCAGACATTCATCTCGGTGACCCTTTTTTTTAAATTTTGTGTATTAAGGAACTACTTTCTTCTTGTTTTTTGTCTTACTGTTTGTTCATTTGCTTGTTTGTTTTTCCTTTGGACACAAAAACTGTTTCCAAAAATTTCAGGGCAGTAGCATCAGCACCTTCTGACCATATCTTGTCTGCTACTAACCACCTTTCTGTGGCCAATCTGGATGCCTTGAGCAAGCCCAATGCCTTACTCATCGGGAACACATTTACCTGCTGGAGCAGGGCTCAGCCTTCAGGACTATCATTCATCGTGGACGTCTTCAGGTTACTTCCATGGAAATTTCCCCACATTCAGTGTTTGAAAAGGGCCCCTTTGGAGTCAAAGCCGGTGAGATTGGTATGTGGCCACAGAAACCCTTTGCAGGAACTAAATGTAAACCTATGCAACGACCCGGTCACACAGTTAAAGGCATGGCTCTCTATTACTCCAAACATGCAATCTCGGATTTCTGGATTTTGTTGTCTGCCAAAGGACTGAGAAGATGAAGTAAAACAGAACGGGAATGGGGCAAGGAGGAGCCTTTGCTTTGCACAATACTCAAATGTGAATAAAGTTATAAAAGCTTTTTATATTTACTAAAGAAACTGTAATATGACTTCCCATTTTAGTCTACTTCTAATCAGCAATCCCTTTACTCCAAACATTCAGATTTCATTAGAAAAACCAATTCCAAAGTCCAAGATTCTTCATTTAATGTGCACTTTAAATTACTAGATAATAGGAAACTTAAATATAGTCTCTGCTCTCATTAAATTTTTTCAGCCTTTGTATTCCCTTTCATGGTGCATAATCTAAATTTATACTTTCTATGGGAAAGCTAATATTCTGCTGAGATTGAAAACTCATCTAATTTTTGCAGCCAAGGACATGAAGGCAAGCACTTGCATTCTGTAGAAAAGAAACAAAACTTTTAAAATAGTCAGTGGAAGGAACACAGTGAAACACCAGTTGTGTGAAACTAATCACACTGACTTTAGAAAGATCAAGGACAACTGTGATGCAGTCAAGTAGGAGTCACAAAGAAGCAAGGTCAAGTCAAACTAACTTGGCAACAATTTTTAAGGGAATTACTGAAATTCACTGGTTGTGTTAAAAGAGTATTGCGTATGTGGTCCTCTTCATCCAGAATGGGAACACAAAACCCAGGTTACTAGAGATCTCTATCCTGACACAAGACTCTCTTGTAGCTATCCCCACCTCACACCCATGCTCAGTGTTTCTCGGCTTCCAGCCCAGCCAGGTTTCTTGGTGGGATGAAAGTGTCTTTTCAGTTCCTCAGTTAGTCAGGAAAAGTAAGGAACTTGAAAATTCTATCCTCCCATTGCCACAACCTGAAGCTGGCTCCTTCCCTTTGTCAGAAAATGACAATGCTTGGGCAGGTTGAGGATGGGGCACTCCCATGTTTGAGCTCAATTATAGCTCCTGCCTGCTCATGTTCTGCTAAGATTTGTATTGGCTGGGGCTTAACTGAGTGCTTCTTTGAAGCTCTGGGAACAGCATGGTACTTCACCACCCATCTAAGTGTGCATTCTGCTCCCATCTGCTGATCTTTGAGGTAAGGTATATTTTCATTACTCTGCTATTGAACTCTCTTACTTCTTAATGGGATCTTCACAGAGGGCCCCGGTTTGCCAAAATCTGAGCACTGGCCCTCACAAAGACCTACGTCACCACCTTGATGATGTCATTCCTACAATGACATCAGGATGGCAACACAGGTTTTTCTGAATTTAGTCACTGTCACAAGAAGACAAACTAGCAACTATCCACTAGCAACAGAGAAAGCACAACTGGGAAAATCCCAGAAGCTGGGGCTGAGGCTGAAGCACCAGAGACTGGCTGAGAAGAACCACATTACAAGGGTGAGAGGAGTGGCTCTACTTCTGGTGCACGGCCCCTCCCTTAGGCTGGCAGAGCACTTCACCAAGAGCCCCTCTCCCCCAGACCTACAGCTCCCCCAGTGGGAAAAAGAGAACCCAAGGGAGACATCCAGCTCCCACAGCACTGCAGGATGCTTCACAGGAGGCCCGCTCAGGTCTAACCTCACAGGCACCACTGAGAGAATCTGCAGAACTCGACCACAGGGGACGAAATAGAGACAGGAAAGGGGAACCAAGCTCGGATCTTGGCAAACTGCATTCCTGCTTGCAGCGGCACCAAGCTACTACTGATGTAGGTGGTAAGCTTCATAGTACCCACATCCGTCCATCTATGGATTCAACAATCTCTATCAAAACCCCAAAAGCATTTTTACATACATAGAAAAAAATCCTAAAATTTGCATTGAATCCACTAAAGAATCACTAAAGAATAGCCAAAGGAGTACTAAGAAAGAAGAAAAAAGCTGGGGGCATCCCACTTCCTGATTTCAAACTATACTACATAGCTATGGTAATCAAAACACGCTCATTGCAGCATTACTTGCAATAACCATGACATGAAATCAACCTAAGTGTCCACTGATGGATGAAGAGCTAAAGAAAATATTATAGGCCCTGACTGGCTACCTCAGTGGGTTAGATGTCAGCCCAATATGCCAAGGCTGCATGCTCGATCCCCAGTCAGGGCACATACAAGAAGCAACCAATGAATGCATTAATAAGTGGAACAATGGAGTTATGTTTCTCTCTCTCTCTCTTCCTCTGTCTCTCAAATCAATAAAGTTAAAAATGTTTTTAAAAATAAAATATTATACACACACACACAACACAATGGCATATTATTCCGCCCTGGAAAAGAAGAAAATCCTGCCATTTGCAGTAACACGGATGAAGCTTGAGGGCATTACACTAAGTAAAAGAAGTCAAACAGAGAAAGTCAAATACTGTATGATCTTACTTGCAATGGAATAAAAAACCAAACTCACAGAACCAGAGAGTAGATCAGTGGTTGCCAGGGGTGAGGGGAAGGGAAATGGGTGACAGTGGTCAAAGGGCACAGACTTTCAGTCACAAGCTGAAGAAGTTGTAGGGACGTGATGCGTAGCACAGTGACCGCGCTGCACTGCACCGCAGAACTGCAGGTAGCTAAGAGAGTAGGTATTAAAAGTTCTCACCACTTTAAAAAATGGTGACCATGTGAGGTGGTGGCTGTGTTAACTAACTTTATTGTGGTAATCACTTCATAATATATACATGTATCAAATCACCACTTTCAACTTACACAGTATTTTCAGTTACATATCAATAAAGCTGGGGAAATAAAAGTTCATCAGTCCCACCTCTCAGGCAGAACACTGTATTCTAGACCCTTGCTACCAAAGTGTGGTCAGAAGACAAGCCACGCTGACATCACCTGGGGGCCGATTGGAAGTGTACAATCTTACTCTCAATTCCAGGCTGACCAAATCAGAATCTGCCTTTTCTCAGAACCCCCAAGTGATTCCTACACACACGGAAGTGTGATAAGTGCCCCTGGAGGAGCTTTGGCAGGTGAAGCTTTGTTTTTGTATGTCCTGCTGACTTACCTGTAAGACAATGAACCATATATCCAAATCTCTTTGCTGTTATCCAAGAGAAATGCAAATAGAAAAATTTTAACATCTGCGAGTTACATATAAATGAAGTATCCCTTGAGGTTAATAAATGGTTTTTGGAAAAAATATGGAAATCAATGGCATTTGATATCATCTGATTTAATTTGCAAATCATCTGTCATATAAACACAAATAATGACAAATAGACCCACTGTCTTCTTCACCAAAACCAACACTTCATGTCATACATTATTCTGCCTCAATCTCATGAAACTGTTACTAGTGGGAGAAAATTATCTGAAAATAACTTTAAAAATATTCTTTGGGAGTTATCTGTAACATTACAATAGCTCTTCAATACAAGGCAGAAATTCTGTAAACCTGACTCTTACCTCACTATCCCCCAGTGCTTCCATCTATAGGAACAGCCCAGCATATGAACAGCCCAGCTTCGTCTCAGCCAGGTATCTTTAGGGAATGGGCCTGAGACGCTGGACGCTTCACAAGCACCATGTGTGTGTATGATTCTCAGCAACAAGGAATTCTGAGAAACTTGGCAAGTTGTTCCGACACTTTAGAGAGCATCAGATTCACCAGGATGCACTTTTGTTTCTGAAATCCAGCCCGATAGCCCGATTCAGCAGATTGGTGGGGGAGCACAGGACCTGCATTTTAAACAAATTGCCCAGGTGATGCTAACAAGATGTTCCAAGACCCACCCTTTGAAGGGCACTGCATGGGGACATCACACCACTGCAGATTTGGCCCCTTCCTGTACCTTGGGCCCAAGGCTGTTCCTAAGCCATAGTTGCCTGGATCCTATTTCTGATGGTTATGGTTCAGACCTTTACAGCCCAATTTAACACAAAATGTGTTCTTGCCTCAATGACGTTACTGACTAGCTCCCTGTAATTTTCCTATCAACAACTGAGCTCCCTACCAGTCCTCCAACTGCTCAGTACTTACGGCTCCTGTCCTCAAAGCCCAAATTACCCTTGATAGGTAATGGAAAAATTCTTCATGCACTAGCCAGTGCCAGCTTCTGGAGTAGATCTTTGCTGTCTACCTGCTGTCTGTCTTCAATATCCCTGTCAATTTCCTTAGTCTTTTCTTTGTTTAATTGATCAGTGGATTTCACAATTATTTTTCCAGAGAAAAATCTTATACAGATCTCCAAAAATATACAAACAAAACAAAGCTGCTGTGACTGAGACAGTGGGCAAAAGGGAAGTGTAGGCAGCACCTACCTGCACAGCCCTCCTTTCCACTCCCCAACACAGAAACACACATTTATTCATTGCAATGCACAAAAACCATTCACTCACATTTATACAATACACTCATGGACACACCTTCAGTCACTCATATTTGCACACATTCACATGAATGTCCCATTTATACACATGCACACACCGCATTCAGTCATATCTGCACACATATGCACATGCACAAATAGACCTACCTTTCCCCCTGACCCTGAGGCACTTACACAAAACCTTGTGGCTCCGTGGAAGACAGTCTGACAATCTCCACCTTAGGTCTTGGAATCAGTTTTTGATCTATAGTATTGGACTGCTTTCTTAAGTGTAAATGTCTGACATTCGGTCTACCTTCAAAAGTACAGGATTGCCTCTCTAAAAAATAATAAAATTTACTCCCATGTTTACATTTCCAGTTCTAATTTAATCTGGAAGTTTGGTTAAAAGTCCTATCCAAACATTTTTAGTCAGGCCCATTCAACCACTTATCAAGCTTGGGTTGTTACATGCTGATGTACATTCCCTAAAAAAATAAATGAACAAATCAAAGTTAGAAAGGGTCATGTGCAACTAAAATACCTAAGTATTTCATGTTTTGATACTATTATAAATGATATTGTTTTGAAATTTGTAATTTTCCAATGCTATTATATTAAAATATAACTGATATTTACATATTGGCTTCATATTCTGCAAACTTGCTAAAATCATTTATTACTTTCAGTATCTTTTTGGAGTTTCCTATATAGGTGATCAGATTACCATCAAATACTAATACTTTTATTTCCCCATCTATGCCTGTTACTTCTTGTGCTTGTACACTTGCACTGGCTGGAACATCCAGTGGGATGGGGAACAGAAGTGCTGAGGGTGGGCATCCTTGCCTTACTCCCACTGCTCCAGGGAAAGCATTCTGTCTATCACCATTAAGTAGGATGGAAGCTATAGAGCATTTGTAGATGCTCACTATCAGGTTAAGGAAGTCCCATACCACCCCTAGTTTGCAAGTGTTTTTATCTTGAGCGGGTAATGAATGTTATCAAAAAGAGCATATGTTTTGTTCTTCTGTGAATTTCATTGATTTTTGAATATCATATAAATCTCAGTCCAGTTCTCAAAGCCTTTGCTATGTTTCTTCAGGTCTGCCTCACAAATGTGCTGTTCGGAGATGAGACTGGGATGACAGAGATTCAGACAGAGAAGTTGGGGTCCTCTTCTCAGCCATCTTCTCTCTGGGATGCCCCCACACTCTCACACACTCCTAGGCCTCTTGTTCTGGTTGCTCTGGCCAGAAACACAGGGCTTCTGTCTGAGTTTTAGCTGCTTGCACCTAGAGTGTCCTGCTTCTCTGTGACAGAAGCCTGGCCTCAGAGTGAGACCAGAGAGGAAAGGAAGAATGAAAGCGAGGATCCCCCACTATTAAGACCACAGAGGTGCCTTTTTCTAGTCCCTCTGGGTGAATAAATGGCACCAGTACTGGAGTTTTCACCTCCCATACCAATGTGGTGCAAATCAGGACCAAAAGAGAAAAGGATAAAAACTAGAAGACACAGCCCCCAATAGGTCACATTTCCAGTGTTTTACTCTATTCCACAGCTCCTTTGTTTCTATTTACTTTTAAATATCCTCGAGGAGTTGGTTTTTGTATTTTACCCAAATATTTTCAGTTGCAATTAGTGGGGGAGATAAATTTGAATTATTCCATCTTAGAAAGAACAAAAAACCAGAAGAATCTGTATATAAAACTTAACATACATGGCCACACATGAAGTACATAAGGCAATTACCTTCCTTCATCAATCTATTTATAAAGCTAAAACATGATAACTCTGATCCACAATTTTATTAAATACTTTTAACATTATGGGTATCAAATTTAAGTTTCAGAGGACAACGTAAAAACTAACTAGACCAGGGGTGTCAAACTCATTTTCACCGGGGGCCACATCAGCCTTCCGGTTGCCTTCAAAGGATCGAATGCAACTTTAGGACTGTATAAATGTAACTACTCCTTAACAGTTAAGTGAGAGTTTGGTGTTGCTGCTGGGTAGAAACAAGGTGCTGGGCCAGATAAAACAAGGTGAAAGTCCGGATTCAGGCCACAGGCCTTGTGTTTGCCACCTATGACCTAGAAGATACTCCTAGCATGTTTTTGGTAATGTTCAAATATCTCAAAGTATTTTTCAAACACTTTGAGATGGGGAAGGGGGAAACAACCTAAAATGCTCTATGCCTTGAGTCCTCTTATACCTTAATTTTGCAATTTGCATGTATATTGAAGGAAATCAAATCCATCTATATCTAATCTCTTAACTTCTATGAACCAATTTTGCTTTTCAGAGCCACCTGATATCTCAGACCTTAGTTAGTTATAGGTTTTCTCCCCTGTAAAAACAGGAAGCGGTCATCTGCCAAATGTAAAGCAACTTGATAATCTTAAGAGGGTCATGATGAGTTCATTCTAAAATGGGCAACACTTGTTTATTTGCTTTCTCCAGTCCTAAAAATCACCTGACATTACGTGTGTTTACAGAAAATACTTATTCAGTCTTAATTCTTCACATCACTTTTTGTAAAAGAAAGGGATGGGAGGCATGCACACTGAGTAAAAAGCAAAAGAAATTTTGCTAAATGTAAAAACTAGAATAATTTGAGAAAAATAAGTAACATAATATTGGATTATATAACCCAACAGGTAAAACAAATAACCAGGAGCCCATACTGTTATAAATAAGTTACTGAATAAATAATAAGTGAATAAATAGGGGGCATAGATCTCCTATGCAGAAGAATTCCAAGTATTTTATGTAGACATTTCCTCCTCAAGGAGATGGGGCAAAACACCCTGCAAGAGTGAACCGCACATAGTGACATCCTTACAAAGAGTACAGGTTGGAAAGTGGGGGCTGCAGGGAGAAGAAAGAGTGACTCTGCAGTGGAGACACCTGGCCAACACCACCTCAGCAGGTAATCAAGGTCAGCAAAAACAGTGATAAGTCACGTTGATAGCACGTACTCGCAACACAATGTGATGAGAACGACCCTTTACTTTTATGGTCTTCCTCTCCAAGCCCATGACCCCAATATAAAATTGAAAAAAATACCAGAAAAACTGCAGTATAACAGATGCTACAATATACATGACCAGTATTCCTCAAAACTGCCAAGATCATC
Source organism: Anoura caudifer (assembly GCA_004027475.1). Classification (NCBI taxonomy): domain Eukaryota; kingdom Metazoa; phylum Chordata; class Mammalia; order Chiroptera; family Phyllostomidae; genus Anoura; species Anoura caudifer. Next base: position 90,937 of record PVKU01006280.1, read on the forward strand.
AAAAATAAAATCCTAAAAAACTATAATAGCCAACAGGAACCCAAGGAGACAAAACAACTAAATGTAAGGTGGTGTCTTGGATGGAACCCTAAAAAGGACAATAGGGAAAAAGAGAGAAATCTGAATAATATGTGGACTTTAATTAGTAGGAATGCATCAGTTGTTTCACTGGAAAGTTGGCGACAGAGTGGTGGTGAACGTGTCAAGCTAATGTAGTGTGTTAATAGCAGGGGAACCTGGGTGTGAGATTTCCAGGAACCCTCCCTACTACCGCCACAATTTTTTTTTTAATACAAAATGATTCTGACTTAACTAGTGTATTTTAAAAAACAAGCCAAGTCTGAGTTCTCTTTTCCAGCCACCCACTCCCCATCCTAAGTAAGGAATGTTTCTACCCATTTTAAATTTGTAAAAAGCAAATTGAAAACAATACTGTCAGACACTCCTTTCGATCATCCTCAAAACTGGTACATTGGAAGCTAATTAATGGGAATTCAAATACGTGCTTTGTTTATTCTGTATTTCTCCCCATAAGAAAATGATCAGATTTAAGTGTTCCCTTGTCTGATGGGGTTTGCGTTACAGGGCAAAATCTGAAGTTGTCTAAAGATGACAATAGGTCCCTAAACCTGTTTCTTCCAGCTGCCTGAGAAGTAGCCAGACCTCAGTGGACAAAATGGATCAACCTAGGGAGGCCGGACGGAAAAACAAACAAAAAAAAACAAGGCCTGGTCTTGGCATCAATATCAACGCCCAAGCTGACAAGAAGCTTCAGACTTCCCCTCCCCGCAACCAAAAGCCCAGCCAGGGTTAGCCCCGAATGACCTAGACAACCTAATGCCAGTACCAACTGTTCGAGCCCCAAGGGACACCCATTTTTGTTGACATTCAATTTCCTGCTAAGCCAGTGAGTCAGAAACTGAGAATCAAATTTCATCAAATTTTATAAAAATAATTTAATTTTTACCACTGCATTTGTAGAGTAAAAACTGCATCTACTTCAGGAACAAAACATTGAGCTGCTACTTAAAGAGCATACACCCTTGTCTTTGGAGTTGAAGAGGTTGCTTGTGGATCTCATGCCAGGCAGAAGAGAAAGGGACTTTAAAAGATGTTCTCCTCAAGTATGTTACAACAAATATGGCATTTATTGAATCATTAAATGCACATGATTATATGCCAGAAGTAGGATGGCAGTTTGCATACATGATGTCGATAATTCCCACTGTATGGAGGATGGCAGGTGTGAGTAGCCTCACTTTGCAATGTGGAAAACGAGTCTGAAGAGGAAAAGTAACTTGTCCACAACAACACTGAGAACACCTGGCACAACAGCCCAACGCTCGGCTACAGAGATGGGCGCACGCTAAGTGAGCTTTGTAGCTTCTTTGACCTTCCATTGGCCTGCCATTTCATCGTGGGCTTCTCCTTCCTGACAAGATTTGCCAAGCTAGACAAGAGTACTTTTGTTTTTATCGGCTATCTTCATGGATGAAAACAAGATTTGGTTCAAAAGGAAGTCCCTTTCATTCTGGAGTCAGAATCTATTTATGGAAGAATTGAATTGCTGCGCAAACACCTCCATATTGTTGAGTGGCCCTCAGGGCACCAGAACACCCTTGCATCCTTGCATGCCCTCAGGCCACACCCCTCTCCTTAGGTGTAAAACATTTGGTCAGAGTTTCAGAACCATGAAAACTGAGTTGATGTTACAGAATCAGACATTGTGAGTCAGACAAAATAGCACAGAGACTTTCATATACCATACCTTAGACATCTCATCCTTCCAAGCCAGAGGAGGGCAACCACTGCCGCCTGCATTTATCCATAAACCAGCTCTCTAGGGAGAGACAGAAAAACATCAACATGTTCTTTTACCCTAATGCAGACTCCACCAAATGCGTAAGCAACCTATAGATTGAAAAAGTTTTTAAACATGAAACATCTCTTTAAAAAATGATCATGTAAAAGAAGCTTCTTAGAGATTATGACCTTACATAAGTGACATTATTGGAGTCCATGCAGCTGTTTAGTGAAAGTGGTTTTTTCTACTTCTTCCTATTGATTTTTTTTACCCTTCTCTGCCAAGAAAATTTACTACTTTTTTTTTCCTTATTTTCCTTGTGTCAAGTGGAACTTTTTCATCCAAATTTTACTGCTCAGGCCCATATGTCTCTTCTTTCTTCTTCTTGTATTTTTTTTAAGATACCACATAACAAAAATGTTTCTCTTATATTAATTTTGTTACTCAGGCAAAGTAAACCATCACTCCTCGGTATGTCATATAAAAGCCAGAAGAGTAGTGACTCACTCATGCAGAGATTTTATTTAAAACATTTGCTCTGTGGTCGGAGTAGATTAAAGACAGACCAGGCTGCCATCAGAGCTGTGCCGGGGTAGTGAGAGTGAGAGATGTTGCTACTTGATAGATAAACCACGTGTAGCTCATATGACAGAATGTCCCTTGGTCCCCTATCAAATCTGGAACACCCAGATTCAGCAGACTCAAGGTTTACCAACCTAATGAACTAATGGGTTGTGGAAGGATCTCATGTTCTCATCTGGTGACCAAGAATGAGATGGCTTGTGAAGAAGATCTGAGTTTCCCTTCAGGATCCATGGGATATGCACAAAGGGAGAAAAGAAAATGGATGGGGATGAAAAGGGAAAGTAGAAAAAAATGAAGGGAAAGAATTAGACCAAGAAAGCATACTGTGACAAGTTTCCATTGTTCTTTTCTGTGCCAGAGAGAGTCTGGAATTTTAAATGATTGCAAATTGAGCAGCTCATGGGTAATCGATTTGGTCTCCACCAATAGATGTCAGAAACCCATGACATGCAAATAATATTTATATAGCTGAAACAAGGAACAGATGAAATGCATTGAAGAGAATGAATCTGCTTTTTTGATTTTTATAGAAAAGCACAAATTCCAACATCTGCGACAGACACAGTGATAAAACTGCACATGGTAGAAGCTTATGTGCAGATGAATACCCATAGCTGTTAGTGCTAAGGCACTTGGGATATTTATCTCAGGTCTATCATCTAAGTTTATACAAATCTATTAATTAACCGATACCATGGTAGTGCACCCATTGTCAAATTTACACTTGTCCTAGAGGCATTCTCTCTCTCTCCTTCCATTCTTTTTGCCTCTTTAAAAAAAAATATGCAAACAAAGCACTGATTTCTTCACAATTAAATTTTGAGCTACTGAAGATGCAACCTGTTGATTAGAGCTGTGGAATAGAATCTGTGGAATTAGAAGAGATACCAATAGTCATCTAGTTGCATTGCTGACTCAGGGCACAAATCTTTTCTACAATATCTATTAATATATGTTCACCAAAAAAGAGCATGCTTACATATTTTCATTGATGAGGGACCTGCTACTTTGTAGCATACTTAGTTCCATTATTTTTGCATCTGTCTATTAAATATATATATTTTAGTACATCCATAGTATGGGGAATAAAGAACAGGAAAATCTTCTGATAGTGACAAGTGCAATTCAACACATTAAAGTAAAATCATGTGAGAATGACTGGACAACTACTAAGGACTAGGTGATCAAGGATGGCCTACTGTAGGGGAGAACAGTGGAATTCTGGGGGAAGAGTGTTCAAAGCAGAAGAGAGAGCTGAGATGAAGGATCTAATGTAGAAACCAACTTGGTCTAGCCAGAAAAGAGGAAAAATAAATGGACAGAAAATTGGCAGGATAGATCCAGGGTGCTGGTAGACAAAGCTAGAGGGGCAGGCAAAGGCCGTACTATGCTGGGCTTTGTCGACGGGGGTAAGTATTGTGCACTCTACTCTAAGTGCAGTGGGAAAGCTATTGAACAGAAGACTTTAAATACTGCTCATATGTAGAGAATAGAATTCAAAGAAGCAGAAGAAAGGAACACACTACAAGGCTGCTGTGGTAAATGAGACAAGAGCTTTTGATAACTTGGATTGAGGTTGTAATCCTGGAGACAGAAAGGAATGGATCAATTTGGGGATTCAGGTTGACAACACTAGTTAGATTGACTGTGTAACCTGCTGTACGGATGGGGGGTTAGAAAAAGAAGTATTACATACAACTCCAAAAATTTGATTTCAACAACTGAGCAGGTGATGGTACAAGTTACCAATATGTGGAAAACGAGGGGTTGACCGAGTTTGCAGGCAATGGAGGTAACCATGAATTTTGCTTTCAGCACATAATGTTGCGATGTCCACAATATACAGAGTTGGCTAAAGAAGTCTGGAAGTCTAGGCAGAGGCCATATTTTTTGAGGCATCTGTATTTTGTAAGACAATCAAATTATTACTTGACTACACCCAATATCAAGTGGAAATGTATTACTACCCTGTAACTACTACTGATTGGTCCCTCTGTCTTTGGGGGAGGGGAAAGGGAGGGTGTTAACTGCTTATGTGACAACCCTTCAAATATCTGAAAGAATAAAAACCATTATTTACGACACATCTGGTATAAGCCAAGAACTTTGCATATGATTTCTTATTTGGACATAGGATTGTAAATTTCCCAACTTTACGGAAAAGGAAACTGAGTGCACAGAGTATTGTGCCCAAGTTCACAAAGCTTCAAAGTAGAGGAGCTGAGTTTCAATTCGGATCTGTCTGATTCCAAGCTCATGATTGCACTACACCATCCAGACCCAGATGAATAAACACTAGTAGCCTCAAGTGTCCCCCTCCTAGCAGGGCTTCCAGAATGTTTTACCACTCTGAACGTCCTAGAGTAGCTTCCTACTTCAGCAAGATCACTCAATGAATTTGGGTCTTTCCGATGAACATGTTTGATCTGACCAAGGAGGATTACACCCATCTTCTGGTCAGATGCCTTCTTAGAATGATGCTGGACATTGCATTAGAGTAACCACATCACACTGCTGGCTCATATAAAATTTGTGGTCAACTACTGTCTAGCCAGGGCTCCCACATCCTATACTTGTGCTATAATTTTTTTGCCTAAATTAAAAATGTCAAGATATTTGAAATCTGAGTCTTTTAACTAGCATATTAGTTATTCCTTCCACTTCTGCTACAAATACAAGTCTGAGAACTAAGCCTTTTGTCTATGTCCCATTCACTAATTGAAATGATATTTAAATCATAGAATCAAATTTTTTAGTAAAAATAATAGCTAACATTTATTGGGTACTTACTATGTTTTAGGTATTCTAAGTCTCCGTTTTTGCAAATGTAAGATGGAAATCATAATAGCTACAATGAATAAGTGACAAATTGCCTGTGAAATCAATCTGAGAGGTCATATTTATCTAGTGCTCAAAATTTTGCAAGAGGATCTTATTTTAAGACCCTAGCCACCCTTTGCTTTTAAGCCACTCTCTGATCTGACCAAGAGACACTATATTGAAAAAGTATACAGAAACTAAAATTAAAATTCCCAAAGCAGTTTTTTCCATGGAAAAGAAGAGCGAAGGCCTTGAATATACATCATGGAGAGTTGCAACCACTACTTAATTTCCTAATGGTACTCTGAGGCAAGTCACCGCCAACATGTCGACCACTCTGCCCTGCCAAGAGAAGGAGTTACCTTAGGAGCCCACTTCCTCCCCAGCTCAGTAACTGAAGGAAGGCTCTAAAACTTCTCCGTTCTACCCAGTCTCATGCTACCAGCTTGTCTGTGCCCTGCACATAACCTGTGCTTCTGTCTTCCCTAGGATTCCCCAGAAGTGGATCATGAGACAAGGATTCAAGTGCAAGTTGTTTGTATAGGAAGAGGTTGATAGGAAATACCGGAAAAAATGAAGTGTGCCAGGGAAAGAAAAGAAATGAGTCAGTTATCATTGAGAGTAAATACCCTAGCTCCTGTTGGGGTCTCTGGGATCCCATGTAGAATGTATGCCTCAGAGCTATCCCTCCTCAGTTAGTTACACACTAACTCCCATCAGGCATTGGGGTGGAGTTGCTGGGGTGGGACATTACTTCCTAAAGATGTCAAGAATGCCTTGTGAACCAAAGAAAGCTGTCAGATAGTTGGAAGGCAACTGCAATACAGTGCATGACAGAGCCTGGGGAAGCAGACCAGGCACAGTCCAGTATGCTAAGTCAGTGGAGGCTTCTCAAGGCCCCCATGCTCTCTAATAACCTAGATGATCGGATGTATATTTCCCTGGCAGTACACATGGCCAAGAAGAAGTAGTTAACATGAAAAAGGTAAACTCTGGACAATTCAACAGCAACAGAAAATAAAATAACCAATTTGAAAATAGGCAAAGGACTTGAGTAGGCACTTATCTAAAGAAGATATGCAAATGGTCAATAAGCATGTGAAAAGATGCTCAACATCATCAGTCATTTGGGAATACAAATCAAAGGTGAGCTACCACTTCACAAGAGAATGGCTATTCTCAAAAAAGGGTGGGGGATATAAAGAAGTATAGTGAGGATGCAGTGAAATTGGATCCCTCATGCATTGATGGTTGGAATGTAAAAATGCAAACATGGTGGTAAACAGTTAAGAAGTTTCTCGAAAAGTTAAACACAGAATTACCATATGATCTAGCAATTTCATTCCTAGGTACAGATTCCAAAGAATTATAATCAGGGACTCAAACAGATACTTGTACACAAATGGTAGAAACAACTCAGTGTCAAGAGGTGAACAGATTTTTTTACTTTTTTCTATATTTTATTGATTATGCTACTACAGTTGTCCCAATTTTGTTATGCCCTTTATCCCCCTCCTTCCTGTACCCCCCACCCTCCAGCACTCCCCCCACCACTTAGTTTATGTCCACTGGTTGTATATATAAGCTCTTTGGCTTCTCCATTTCCTTTACTATTCTTAATCTCCCCCTGTCTATTTTGTACCTACCTATTATGTGTCTTATTCCCTGTACCTCTTCCTCCTATGCTTCCCCTCCCCCTCCCCACTGATAATCCTCCATGTGATCTCCAGTTCTGTGATTGTATTCCTGTTCTAGCTGTTTGCTTAGTTTGAACAGATTTTTTTAATGTGGTATATACATACATTAGAATATTATTCAGTTGCAAATATTATGAAATTCTTACACATGCTACAACATGAATGAATCTTTAAAACATAACCCTAAATGAAATAAACCGGACACAAAAGGACAAATATTGTATGATTGCAGTTATATGAGGTAACTAGAACAGGCAAATTCATAGAAGCAAAAAATCAAACAGAAGTTACCAGGGGTTGGAGGAGGAGGGACTACATAGTTATTGGGTACAGAGGTTCCATTTAGGATGATGAAGATGCCCAGGAAATGGATATCACAACAGTTACCCAATATAGCGAATGTACTTAATGCCACTGAACCGGACCCTTAAAAATAATCAAAATTGTAAATTTTATTAAGTATATTTTGCCAAAATTAAAATGGGTGAAATAAGCTTCTATTTTTAAAAATTAAAAGTTGAAGGACAATACTTAAAAGGGGAACTTTGGGGAAATAAATGCACATTACAACTAGAACATATGGCCTTATTACAGGCCATGCTCTCTGAATACCACGCCGGACGCTTAATGAATAAAAGTATGAGTTTGAAAAGTGTAACATTTCAAAGATCTTAACATGTAAAATTTAACAAACCCATGACCCCTATACCTATAGCCAGATTTCTCTTTCATTATTGCTATGAACTTCAAAATAGAACTCCCCCCCCAACACAAGTTCTATTATTATTATATCATTAGATCCTTCTTGGACAAAATTTACATGGAATCAGGTCCAGAGTAGCTTTTGACCTTCATCTACTTTCAAAAATTTCATAAGGCAATAATTTACCTACTGTTTAATCAAACATAAGTCCAGCTGTTGCTGTGAAGGTACTTTTTAAATGGGATTGACATTTAAATCAGTTGACATGGAGTAAAGCAGTTTCCCCTCCACAATGTGGCTGGGCCTCAACCAGTCAGTTATAGGCCTTAAAGAAAAAGGCTGAGATTCTGGAAAGGGAAGGAATTCTGCCTGAGACTGCCTTGAGACTCAAGATTGTTTAATATCATCTGTTTCCCGAGTTTCCAGCCTGCTGACCGTCAGATTCCAAACTTGCCAGCCCCCACAATCACCTGAGCCAGTTCCTCAGGATAAATCAATCCATCCATCCATCTATCATCTATCTATTGATCCTATTGGCTCTTTTCCTCTGAAGAACCCTGACTAATCAAAACTGCTACAGAGTTAAGCAATACTGCAGAATTTAAGGGCATTTTCCTACTATCAAAGATGGCCACCCTAGGGTAACCTGAATTCCTTTTGTGTTAAACTGTTCCCCTCACCAATTGTGGCTATGGCCAATCTATGTAATTTTAAGTGTCTAAACACTGACCAAGTGATGCTAGACAGAGAAGCAATTCCCCAAAGCTCAAATGTGGAGCTGCAGCTTACTAGACACTGAGAGCTCAGAGGGACGTATGGAAGGGACCCTTCTGCAGTAAAGATTTCCAAGTTAAGGACAGAGGCAATGTCACGTAATGCACCAAATTTCCAGGGATTATATGAGCAGATTGCATTCTGACTGCTTATTCCATTATTCAGGATCCCAAATATCCATGGCTAATGAAAAAGGGGGTCCTGTTACCAGTAAGAGTTCCTCTCTCAAGGAAATAAAAATGATTATTGGCTTGCAGGCCTGTGGGTATTCTCCTACAGTAAAACCAAGAATTATAATTCCAAGTGGTCAAGTTATTCTGTATGCTTCAAAGTTACGGCTTTTACATGGGATTGTTTTTTTTTTTTTTTTTTTAAAGGACAACCCATCCAAGATTACAATTGCTAATCCCTAAATAAACAGTTCAGATAGATGCTATGGTGCAAACTCTGGAGACTGAATGCATGGAAGGGTTACTTAGGTTTTAGTTAGGGAATGGATGAGATGTGATCAACAAAACACAACCACGAACGTATCATGGATGATCGGAGATACAACAGAGCAGTATGATTTGAGAGATGAGGCATGGGAGAAAAGGATAGAAAAGAATGAAAAGGTAAGAATGTAAAGTCTCAAATGCCCAATTTAGGACAGAAGGCTTTATTTTGTGAGAGATGTAGAGCTACTGAAGGTTCTAATTAGTTCGCTGCCATGTGAATGGTAAATTGGAGTTATGTTGCCAATTCTTATTTCCTCCTTGCAATAAAATTATTGTTCGCATCTCTTTCCACATGAATTTTCAATGCCTCCCAGTGGAGAAGATAGCATATTCTTCCTGCCACTCTTGCTCTGGTCTTGGCCATGTGACTCAACTTGACCAATGAAATTTAATACCTACAAAGATGTTAAATGTGCCTGCAAGGATTGGTTTGCTTGCATACAGCCATGAGAAGAATATGTAGCAACTGATCCCAAAATAAAGAACTACATGGGGTAGACTCGAACTGAATGCATGTGTGAAGTCAAACATGGGCAATCCTAGCTGAGTCCAGCAAAACCACCACTGACCCGCAGATCTGAGAAACACATGTTCATTATTATAAACCACTGAGATTGGGGGCTGTTTGTTACATAGCATTACTACAGCAATAATAAAAGTTTAACAAAAGTGAAAAGTAGAGCTATGGAAAAGTCAATCCATCAATGGATTGGATGGGGAATAAACTAGAAATAGGAAGATAATTTAAAGAATGATTTAAAACCCTCTAGAGATATGTTTGCTCCTCTGACAAAATAACCTAACAAATCTAATAATCTGACAAAATAATCTGCTGCTTAAGATGAAATTGTTCCATCTGCCTGGCTTCCAGAGTAAGGAGACATGGAGCAAACCCCCTATGCGATCCACACTGTACATATAGTATGAGCGAGAAAGAAATCTTCACTGTTTTAAACCACTAAGACTTTGGGCTTACTCATTTCCTCATCATAACTCAGACAATCCTAATACAGGAAGGCATTTCCAGGATTAATTCAGCAGCTCCCCAATGTCATGGACTTTTGTGCTTTTTCTCCTCCCATTTTTCCTTCTTTGGTAGACAGTAATGTCTCCCCTATAAGTTTCAAGGTTTGACTGTACCGGGTTCAGACCAGGATTAAGTCACACGCTTATATTTGAGCTGTAAGTGAAGTTAGGAAAACAAGTATTTTGCCTTTTCAATCTCAGTAATGGGAGACAGGCTCTGCCAGCCCTGTAGAAAGTAGAAGGGCTTTCTAGTAGGCAGCCAACAGGTCCTCTGAATGCAGTACGAGACACTACCTACACTTCAGATCCAATTCTATTATTTACTGAGCTCTTGCTCTAGATCTGTTTCCTTCTGTAGCTTATCGACATTACCCACTTTTTACAGATGGGAAACTGGGACTCAGGGAAGCTTACTGAGAATCTCAAAGAAAAATCAGCATGTCTGAGATTAACAAGATTACAGCTTGCAAATAAAGGTTTGAACCCCATCAGGCCTGCCTGTCTATATCTGAGCCCTTTGATCCAAACACTGGTTGCATTAAGATTTCTATCCCACTCCGTTCTTAGTAGTTGCAGACAGCCACTGATTCTGCTGCATGGCCCTCTGTACAACGGAAGAGGCGCAGGACACACACACAACAAAGTCCCTCCCTGAGGGTCTAAACTAGCCAAAAGAAAAAGAAAATGCAGATAATTTTCCTTATTACCAAAGCTGGTTCTAGTGAAGCAGGTGCCTGCTGCCCCATGACTGACAATGTGGGCAATGCTCAGTCTGTGGGGCTTCTGAGTAAGCATGACGGGTCCGCCTGCAGCTCTGCCAGTAACCCGAGGCAATGCGGACTTCCCCCAGAGGCTCCAGAGACGCACCCCAGCCAGCCTTGCGTCTGGCCTTTTGCAACTCTGAGCATGGAACCCAGTCAGGCCCGCCCCCCAAACTTCTGACCTAGAGAACTGAGATGATAGATCAGGGTTGTTTCACACCGTGAAGTTGTTGTCATGTGTTTGTGAAGCAACAGAAAACTAACAGAGCCCATTTTACCCATTTCCTACCAATTACACCTTTTAGCATTCACATTACAATTTTATCAGTTATGGGCCCAGAATGTGTAGGGCTTTGTTCTTTGCATTATCTCCAGTATCCACTACGTATAATAGGCACAAAATAAATATTTGCTGACTAAACGAATGAGGCAATGCTTAAGAGCACAGGCTTTAGATACAAGAGACATGAGTCCAAACTCCATCTCCATCACCTAAGAGATCTTGAGAGAGTCACTTAAGCCCTTGGAATTTTAAAAGGTAAAATTTGTGTAAAGGCGGTAAGAATGACAACTGCCCTATCTTGCTTGGCTGTCCTCATCAGCTGACATAACCACTTGCTTCTTTTTGAAACCCATCAGTGCATCTGACAACTCTACAATCTCCTGACTTCTCACCTACATCTCAAGCCATTTTTCTTAGTCTCTCGTTGGACATCTTCTCTTCCATCTATCTTCTCTTTTTGGCTCAAAAACCTTCTATCACCTCTCTCTTTTTCTTCTTGTGAAGTTACTGCATACATTCCCATGCCTTCGAATGTCATACATTTATCATCTTTATCAAGATTCTATCTCTACATCAGCTGTCCAGCTACCTGAGAGCTCCATTTGTGCTTTTTAGGTTTCTCAAATTACTCCTCCTCCTCCATTTTCAATCTCCATTCACTCCTACTGGAACCCTGGGAGACACTGAAAACTTCCTCTCCCCCAGTCATTCACATTCAATCCAACACCAACGTCTGTCCATTGTACCCATGAAAAATGTTTCTCATCCATCCACCCTCTTCCCTCCACCTCCTCTACTGCTGTGATCCAGGCCCAAGTCACTGTGTTCTGCTTGGACTATAATAAATAGCATCTAAACTTGTATCCCACATTCACTGTTGTTTCTCCAAATCTACTCTCTGTGTTATGTCAATGCGATCTTTATAACAGGCAGACCTAAACACATCATGATTTGAATTAAAATTTTTATACCTTATACTACCCTCAAGAATAATCATTGCTATATTAATTATAGGTTAAATTTATTTAGTAATTAAAGAGCAATGGTCAGTGATTCTTCTTTGATTTCAACATAAAATAAATTTGTGGGGTACCTGAGCAATCCATATCATTATTTGGAAGAACCTCTTCTAACCTTTGCTAAAGAAGTAGCTTCACTTTTCTCTCTGGAAAGCCTGTAGCTGTGACCAGAGCTGACTGGGAGGGAGGGAGGGAGGCAGAGAAAGAGAAAGAGACAGAGATAGAGAGAGACTGAGAGAGACAGAGAGAGTCTGACATCTTAATAGTTCCCATGAGGCCAGCAGTACTTCCCACAGTTGGGTTTCATGAATTTCTCTTGGTTCCTTATAATAAATGTCCCTTCTGGTTAACATGGGTTTGTTTTTCTTGTAACCAAATGGCCTCTAAACAGAAATAAAATTAGCCTTTTGCCTTGCCTTCTCAACATAATCCCAAACTTGCATCCAAATTTTAATTTGCAAAGTCATCGCATCTGAAAAGCACGAGATTTCCAAGTCTAGGGATTCATTTGCTGAGTTCTTCACAAGCAAGCAATCCTTTGCCAAGAGAAACAAACATTTCCCAGATCAAAGATATATTTTAAACTTTTTATTTCAAAATAATGTCAAATTATAACAGAAATATGAAAAATACCCATATATCTTTTACTCAGATTAAACCTATTTTTAATATTTTACCTCATTTTCTCTATCATTGGTACTATTTATCTAAGTATGTAGCTCTCTAGCTGTATCTAATATTTTTCTGAAGCTTTTGATAGTAAGTTAAAAATATCATGGCCTCAACCCATAAGTAATTCAATGTATATGTCCTAAGAATAAGAATATTGTTATATAATCGAAGTGCAGTTGCCAACTTTGGCAAATTAAACATCAGCAAATGCTTTTCACCTGACCTATAATTTATATTCCAACTGTCACTGACTTTGTGTCATGTACAGCACTGTCCAACCTGCATTCTAGTAGCACATTACTTGTCATGTCTCTGACCTCTTGTGATCGGAAACATTTCCACAGCCTTTATTTATATCTTTCATGATATTGACACTGGAAAAATACAGTCCCTCCTATGTTTAAAGCCCCTCATCTGGGATTTGTCTGCCTCGTGATTACAGGAGGTTACATATTCTCAGCAGCAACCCTGCATAGGCGATGTGCTATCCCTCCGGGAATGTCACACCTGGAGGTATACAATGTTCATCTGCTCCTCTGAGTGATAATAACTTTGATCATCAGTCAACATGCAACATGAGACCTGATTCTTCACTGCATGATGACTGAATTTTTATTCTTCCTTAGAACAGTTAAGTACTCTGTGGAGAGACACTTTAAATCCATACAAATATCCTGTTCATCGTCAGAATTTCTTCCCATATTTAGAGTCCACTGATTATTCTTACCTGGTCTAATCTGTACTACTATGGCTGCAAAATGATTTCCAAGTCCAGTGCTCCCTCACATTTACTAGCTGGCCTGTGGCATTTGACTGTTGGCAAGAGCCCTCACTTCATCTATTTATTTTTGGAATAAACTCCTACATTCCTAACTTTTTCAGTGGCTTCTAATTCATTATTGTACTTAATACTTTGATATTAAAATTGTCCTAGATTTGCCTCTTCAAGGCCACTTCCTTACTACATGCTCCATGGTTCAGGTTGCTCTGACTCCACTCCTGCCCCAGGCCTGGAGTCAGCAATTTCTCTCAACTATGTTTTAAAATTGAAGTACTGTCCATTGGATTTTTTATTTTCTTAACATGCAGCACATTTACATCTGTCTCATCCTTCATTATGAGAAAATTTTAGGAATATGTAAGAGCAACACAGAGAAGTGTCAGTGGAAAATTCTTCTAATGGTTTATTTCCCCTCAGAGTGCTGGATATGAAGATATAGACTGAAATATGGCTTGAATTCTACTATTGAAAATCAATATATTATTATCCCAATCTTCTGAGAGCCAGTGCTTGGCGGACTTCCTCAGATTTTACTGTGAGTTCCAATGCTGGTGATCAAGAAATCCAACAAATTGCTCAGCTCTTCCAGTTTACTGAGACCAAATATGATTGCTCTTTAAAATATGCAAAATTGTTGGAATCCATTTCTTCATTTACAAGTATAATGATTTTGACTAATTTTACAAAAAATATTGCCATGTGTGGGCTCCATAAATCTGTCTTATTTTATTACTTGCTACTCTCCCCAGATGCTTTGAACTTAGAAAACTGCCAAATCAAAAAATAAGCTGTCATGTATGGTTATATCCTCTCTGTGGTAATTTTTAATTTTTGCCATTATGTATCTTGTGCTTAGAAAGATATTATTTTGAAATATGTTAAACACATCTGATCTTATGTTTCAGAAACAATTATTTCTACTTTTAAAAATAGAATTGAGAATTCAGAGGATGAGATGCTAGAACTTGAACTATTTCTTAGGAGATTTTACGTGACAACTGTTAGCACTTCATCTAATTACATTTGTTAGAGTACTCATCTTTAGTAACAAAATGTTAATGAAAACTCAAAACACTGAAATAACAAAGAATTTTTTTTTCCTAGCCTCTTTATTAACACTGAATGGAACTCTACAATTCTTTGAATGGTACGCAATTAGATTGTTGTGATAGGATTTTGCAGTAGAGTCCGATACATTCAACAGGATATAACATAACTAAAAAAATGTATAATGGGATGTAAATGGCTGAGAGTTTAAATTGGTCAAAGTTGGTTCATAGGCACCTACAACACAGTCTACACTATTGTTTCTTTTATTCAATTTCAAGAATCAAAAGAGGTGAAATAGGGGGAGAGGGGTTTTTCATAACAGCTTTTTTGTAACATCATTCAAACAACATAAAGTTCACCCTGTTAATGTATATAATTCAGTGAGTTTTTTATTCACAAAGTCGTGCCTTGGTCAAACCATCTACTAATAGAGCACCGTTCTCATCTCAAAAAGGGACCCAGAGCCACAGACTGTCACTCCCCACCTCTCCTCCCCCTCGGCCCCGACCACCACTGCTCTGTTTTCGCTCTGCGTGGACCTACCTATTCTGGACAACTCATATAAATGGAGGAATACACTATGCGGAGTTTTGTGTCTGAATCCTTTCACTTAGCATAATGTTGCAAGGTTCGTTGGCATTGTAGCATGTGTCAATGCTTCATTCCTTTTTATGACCAAATAACGTTCTGCTGTTCATATACATTGTGAACACTGTGTTTATCCACTCACCAGTTAATAGATACTGGAGTGTTTTCACATTTTGGCTATTATGGATACTGCTGTACAAGTTTTGCGATAGGTACATTTTTTTCAATTTTCTTGGGTATATATCTAGGAGTAGAATTGCTAAATCACGTTAACCCCAGGTTTATTTAATTTTTTTTGGAACCATCAAACTGTTAACTAAAGCAGATGTACCATTTTAGGTTTCCACTTTCAAGGAACAGCATCCCATTTCTCCACATACTCATCAGCACTTTTTATTGTCTTTTTCACTGTAGATATCCTAGTAGGTGTGAAAGACAACTCATTATGATTCTGATTTGCATACTGAGGATCTTTTCATCTTTATTGAATTTTCCTAAATCTTCTTTATTATCTGTTCAAATCCTTTGCCCACGTATAAATTATTTGTCTTTTTCACTGAGTTGCTTTTTTATGCACTTCTCTCATCAGTTACATTATCTTCAGACATTTTCTCCCCATCTGTGGACTGTGTTTTTACTGATAATGCCATTTGCAGCACAAATGTTTTTCATTTTTTAAATATATTTTATTGATTATGCTATTACAGTTGTCCCATTTCTCCCCCATCATTTCCCTCCACCCTGCATACCCCCTCCCACCTGCATTCCCCCCTTTAGTTCATGTCCATGTGTCATAAGTTCTTTAGCTTCTATATTTCCCACACTATTCTTGCCCTCCCCCTGTCTATTTTCTACCCACCGTCTATGCTACTTATTCTCTGTACCTTTTCCCCCCCC